>ML275590.1:0-34635 GCA_005239495.1 Nicotiana undulata
GAGCCTCGGAACACAGATAAGGCTTAAATTACATAAGATGACCTTTTGGGTCATCACACTATGCGAACGCAGTGAAGGAAAAACTGGATGGGTCAGAGCAACACTATGCGATCACATCTGCTGCTATGCGATCGCATAGAAGAAAACCAGAAGACAGATTCAGCAGTGAAAAATGAGGGAAAATTGACCCGAAGCCTATCCGAAACACACCCGAGGCCCCCCGGGACCCCGTCCAACCACACACACAAGTCATATAACCTAACACGGACTCGCTCAAGGTTTCAAATCACATAAAACAACATCAAAACGACGAATCAAACCAAAAATCAAACTTATAAATTTTCAAATCTTCAAATATCAAAACTCGTGCCGAAACCTATCAATTCAACCCGGAATGACGACAAAATTTGCAGACAAGTCATAAATAACCCAACGAACCTACATCCACTCTCAGAATTCCATTCCGAGCACGATATCAAAATTTCACCTATCGACCGAAATCGCCACAATTCTAACTTTTGCCGAATTACCTCAAATTACTCTACGGACCTCCAAAACCAATTTCGGACGCGCGCTTAAGTCTAAAATCATCATACGAAGCTGTTGACATCACCCAAAACTCATTCCGAGGCCGTTTACACAAAAGTCAAACCTCCTGTCAACTTCCATCACTAAGCTTCAAAAATTGAAATTTTCCTCCCAATTCGACTCTAGATTATCCGGTAACTGAATCCAACCACGCACGCAGGTAGATATACACAATGTGAAGCTTTTCAAAACCTTACGCCACCGAACAGAGCTTAAATTCCCAAAACGACCGGTCGGGTCGTTACATTCTCCCCCTCTTAAAACAAATGTTCGTCCTCGAACGTGCCAAGATTCACCTTGAACTCATCCAATCACTGAATGTACGCTTCCAACACACACCCTCGGGTGATCCCACGTCACCCCAACCTACATAAGCCTGATGACACAATCACAACTTCAATATAGCCTTCCTATCACCACCGATAAGCCTCATACCTCAATTTCTCACCTCCTACTCATTTCCAAAGGACCCGATTCTAATTCCATATCCGACATTAGCCTCAACCAGTTGCATCAACTCATGAATATACCCATAAGGTACGACCACTCAATATAGCACAACACACATGGGCTCAAAATAACACTTTTGATCACAATAGCTGCCCGAAATCAACTCAGCGTTGGCAATTAGCCTCCCATTTAAAAGAACTCTGTTTCCAAGACCCATAATACTGATAATGATGCAATAAACACGAAGACCTCATTATTAGACACCTGAATCACCAATCCACAACTAACACCACCGGGCACACATCCCGCAAGCTAAAATTAAAGAAACACATAACGAAAATGACTGAATATGAAAATAGAAACATATAAAGGAACTATCAAACAAGACCATAGGCACAACTCTCTATCAATACTGACTTACAAAATCAATATAACAAGGAAGAAGCAAAGCATATGAACAAATCACAAGGATCCCATCCTGATAAAATTTCCACCGCGGTACTCAGCCCGGTCCAAACATATCGAATCACAAATATCACGAGGACCTCGCCCTCAACTCTAAATCACATACCGAAAATATATCATGCCAATTGAAATTCCCCACTAACTCATCTCGGCTGATAAAATCATAACGCTCACTGAACTCATATTTTGATAGAGTATCAAATCACAGCTCGTAAACAAAATACTTAGGAAAATCACATTAAGCCTACCATGATGAACAACAAGGACTCACTCCTAGTCTCACCACTCTCAATGATGAATAAAACAACGATAAACACGGGTTACCACTCGTAGAATCTCCCAACAGGAGCAAACATAAAAAATAGAGTGCAAAGCATGAAACTCACTCATAAATGAAACAACAAATAAGGAAACTCGTCCCGACCAGCAGAACTATAATGAAATACAATTGGTTCCCCTTTGTAACACATCAAAACACACCTGTGTGATAACATCTGCCATAACAGCCTCCAACCTACTATATGAAACACATCAACAGGTCGGGCCTCCCCCTCTTGGGAGCCCTCTACTCACCTGAATACCCTGTTGTGCCACACCTGACTGAATCCTGGGACAATCTCTCACCCTGTGACTTGTATCTCCACACTTTAAATAACCTCTTTGCTGACATGGTTGAGGAAACTGTACAATACAAGTGCTCCGAGACCCATGAGTACATGTAACCCCATGCGAAGCTGGTAATGCAAACTGAATTGGCTGGCTCACAAAACCTCTACTGTGTGGTACCCTGCTTCCATAATAAGGTCCAGTATATCTCTTCGGCCTATGTGGAATCCTCGCTTACCTATACTCTCTCCTAATCTCGTTTGTCCTCCCGCTCCCGGTCCCACATGCTCTCTGACCGACGAGCGATCCCTACCACCTACTGAAACTAGACATCTGACTCCAACTCTTGGGTCATGCTGAGCTAAATACCATGCCTGAGCCCCTCAATGAATCTAAGGACTCGTCTCCTAACTGTAGCAACCAAGTGATATGCATATCTGGCCAACTCATTGAATTCGACATAGTGCTCCAACACTGACATAGTGTCCTGACGAAACTGCTCAAACTCCGCGCGCCATGCATCTCGGAGGAACTGGAGTGAAAACTCTTTCAAAAGCATCTCTGAAACCTGAATCCATACAAGTGAAGCTGACTCGACCAGGCTACCCCAACTCATATGCCCGCCACCACTGACAAACTGCTCTTCTGAGCTGAGACGTGACAAAAATAACCCCGCTCGTCTCCACAATACCCGAAGTACGAAAAAATATAGTGACACTCTTCCAGGAAACCCTGGGCATCATCTGTCGCCAATCCACTGAAAGATAGGAGGGTGGTACTTCCTGTACCTCTCAAGTCCAAGGTGTTCTTCTCTGATGCTGTTGCCCTAACCATGGGCTGAACTGAAACCACATGTTGTGCTGCCATGACAACTGGAACCTGACCAACATGATCTCGCTGCTCTGGAGTGTAGACGGTGGGAGTCTGAACTCCTCCCCTGATCCGGGGAGTAGTCGGTGCACTAGAATCAATCCCGCCTGAGTCACTGTACCGATTATACTCAAAAACTGCGCCCAGGTCTCCTGAAGTCCGGGGTAGCAACAGGCACCTCCAGTACCTGTCCCCCAACTAGAACTACTGGCGGCTCCTCCACGGCTGCTCTAGTAGGCGTCTTAACTGCGACACGTGCTCCTCGCCGGCCTCTGTCTCTGACCCTTGCAACATTTTCTTCGGGGTAACATCATCAAGAACCGCAGCTCGTGTCCTCACCATCGGCGAGAGAATGGAACGATAATTTCAAACTTCAAGATCAATGAACTCGCACGATAGGAATGAAGGAAGTGAAATTTTCCTAATAGTCCCGTAGCCTCTCGAAGATAAGTACAGACGTCTCCATACCGATCCGCAAGACTCTACTAAACTCGCTTATGACTCGTAGCACCTATGAACCTAGGGCTCTAATACCAACTTGTCATGACCCAATTTTTCCCTCCGTTGGGTATCGTGATGACACTTAGTCTTACGGACTAGGTAAGCCTAACATTTAGTAAACATAAATAAAAATATTAAAACTTTTAAATGCTTCTTGATAAAAATCTCTATGCATTACATATCATCCCAAAACCCGGTAAGTACAAGTCATAAACTTTAAGGAATTTACACTAACATCTCTAAATACCACTGTTTGGAATAAATACAACAGTGTATGAATACTAAATATATGAAGGTGACTCCGAAACCGCGAACGCTGAAGCGGTTTTACCTTGAGTCTCCACCAACAGCGACCGCGCTGCTAGCTATCGATCAACCGCTATGCAAAAACCTGGGATCTGCACAAATATGTGCAGAAGAGTAGCATGAGCACACCACAGCGGTGCCCAGTAAGTATCAAAACTAACCTCAGTGAAGTAGTGACGAGGACTAGTCAAGACACCCACTGGTCTATTAAATCAAACAGGCATAAGTATAGAAAATGAAAGAATAGGACATCTATCCAATGACTACACAATATAGTAACCAACAGAACAATTACAAAGCAAAAGGAAATACAGCGAACAACGACGAAGCAGCATAATAATACACATAAAGATGGACGGAATACAAGCCAAAAATCAGAAAGCACAATACGGCAAGAACAAGTAATAATTTAGCATTGCAACAGTTTCCACGCCAGGCATTAGCCATCAACCCCAAGTATTTTTGGAAAATACTTCGAGGGTGAACCTTCACCCGTAAGTTTATATTGAAAGCTTTGAATATAATCATTTCAAATGAAAAATTCTTCTTTTAAATATACTTTCTCCGAATATTTATATATATATATATATATACACACACACACACACACACATTTATAAAGAGAAATCTTCAAAACATAGTTCCTTCAAAATAAATAATTTTCAAATATACTCCCCCGATAAATGCCTTTCAAATATCGTTTTCTGCAAGACAACTGCTTTTCAAATATACCTTTGAAATAAAAGTCCTTTAGACATATTTTTCTTCAAGATAAATGCTTTTCAACTATACTTTTCAATATATATCCTTCGATCACAATCTCTTCAAGATAAATCTACCGGAACTCCGTCCGTAGCTTAGAATTTGTCATGCAGTACTGGGGGAAAGCTCCCGGAATACGTCTGTAGTCCCAATTTAAATATGCAATGCAATACATGGGGAAAGATCCTGGAATACGTCCGTAGTCCCAATTTAAATATGCAGTGCAGTACAGGGGGGGAGCTCCCGGAATACGTCCGTAGTCCCAATTTAAATATGCAATGCGGTACAGGGGGAATGCGGACGCGGAGAAGAAGGACAGGAAATCTACGCGAACGCAGTGGCTATTATGCGATCGCGAAGAAGAAGAACCCATTGCCCCCAGCCCTATCTTCTACTGTGTGAACGCGATGGTGTTGATGCGAACGCGAAGAAGGAGAAAGTACACTTTTGCGATCGCGAACATATCTATGCGAACACAGTGAAGGAAAAACTGGGCGGTTCAGAGCAACACTATGTGATCGCGTCTGCTGCTATGCGATCGCATAGAAGAAACCAGAAGACAGATTCAACAGTGAAAAATGAGGGAAAATTGACCCGAAGCCTATCCGAAACACACCCGAGGACCCCTGAGACCCCGTCCAACCACACACACAAGTCATATAACCTAACACAGACTCTCTCGAGGTTTCAAATCACATAAAACAACACCAAAATGACAAATCAAACCGAAAATCAAACTTATAAATTTTCAAATCTTCAGATATCAAAACTCGTGCCGAAACCTATCAATTCAACCCGGAATGACGCCAAATTTTGCAGACAAGTCATAAATAACCCAACGGACCTACAGCCACTCTCGGAATTCCATTCCGAGCCCGATATCAAAATTTCATCTATAGGACGAAATCGTCGCAATTCTAACTATTGCCGAATTACCTCAAATTACTCAACGGACCTCCAAAACCAATTCTGGACGCGTGCCTAAGTCTAAAATCATCATACAAAGCTGTTGACATCACCCAAAACTCATTCTGAGGCCGTTTACACAAAAGTCAAACCTCCGGTCAACTTCCATCACTTAAGCTTCAAAAATTAAAATTTTCCTCCCAATTCGACTCCGGATTATCCGGTAACTGAATCCAACCACGCACGCAGGTCGATATACACAATGTGAAGCTGTTCAAGACCTTACGCCACCGAACGAAGTTTAAATTTCCAAAACGACTGATCGAACCGATCAAGTCGTTACAGAGGTTTCCTGTTGCGCCCACTTAAATAGGATATCAATCGAAGGGTGTATAGGATGGATGAATCTTTTCGTCTTTAATCAGAGGTCAAGTTCGGAGAATGGAAAAATTCCTAGTTAACAAGGAGCGTTTCTCTTTTAATAGACTCTGTACAAATTTGGATTAATGGTTGGTGATACCGCTGAATACATACTATTATTAAAAAAACAGTTTGAATATGATACACTGTATCCGTCTTCTTTTATCATCATTCCATCATTATAAGTAGTTAACTTTAATATTTAAAATATTCATTTGAAGAGTAATTTCAAGAGAAATAATAATAGTTTCTTATCACAAACATTCGACTTCTTTTTCTAAGTGCAATTCACGTCTAAACATAAAATTCTATATTCAAATACTATTTTTCATAGTAGTTCCTAAATTTCGAAGTCAATCAAATATTATCCAAAGCCTAGTAAAATTTCTGAACAGCTTAGGCGGACTTGTTGGACACAAAATGTAGCTAGATTAAAGTCAGGGCAGTTACAGGAAGATTTTAAAATCGGATTAGAAAGTCAACTAAAGAAGAGTGAATTTTATGGATGGTGATGCAACTTTGTATTCATTACGCAAAAGTCACCTTTTTTACGTAAAAATAATTTAACTTTTTGTTCATTACCCAAAAGTTAATTTTTTTTTTTTGTTACTCAAAAATTATTTTACTTTGCTCTATTTATCACAAAAGCCACCTTGGCCAAATTTTATAATACTTTTACTTGAAAAGTCTATTATGTCTTTGACATTAATCCTTTCATTTATGTAATAGCTTCTAAATTATATACTATATAATATGTTTTACCTAGGTATTAATTATTTTTTTTATTATTTTTATAATATATTCATACGTTTAATTTTTTCATGGCACTAAATTTGTTTAATCATACTCAAACATGAACAAACTGGAGTTATCTATTCAACAATGTTTGCAACTTGTGGAAAAGATTACAAACAGGATAAAATGCTGGACCTCAAACCTTCTATCATACAGTGGTAGATTAAAATTAATTAGAAGTGTTCTGTTTGAAATGCAGATATACTGGGGACATGTGTTCTTGATTCCTAAGAAGATTATTTAGCTAGTGAACTCTGTATGCAGAACTTTCTTGTGGACAAGAAGTTATAGCCCATCAAAGAAAGCTTTGGTTGCCTGGGATAAAGTTTGCATGCCTGCATCAGCTGTAGGTCTAAATGTGATAAATTTTGAATGGTGGAACAAGGCTGCTCTGTGTAAACTGATGTGGGCAGTGCACTTGAAAAAGGATGCTTTATGAATCAAATGAATACATTCTGTATACACAAAGAAGGAGGAGTTCATTGTTATGCAGACTCCTACTCAAGCTTGCTGGCTGGTTAGAAAAATATTTGATGTTAGAGATTGGTATAGGAAGATTGACTCAATTGCAAACATTGACAAGTTCTGTAGTAGTGGGAAGTTTAGTATACAGAAAATGTACACTCTCTCAAGACCTTAGTATCCAAAAGTTGGATGGAAAACCTTAATACTACAAACCAGTATTCCCAGACATAACTTTGTTCTTTGGCTAGCTTTAAACCACGGACTCACTACTGTGGACAGACTAGAAGCATGGGGGGATACATGTTGATCATGAATGTGTTCTATGTAAGAGAGGACAAATTGAAAATATGGAGCACTTGTAGTTTGCATGTCAATAACAAGGACTATTTGGAACACGCTGCTTACATGGATAAGAGAGAAACACCAGATTGGTACATGGCAAGAAGAGATTACATAGCTGAATACAAGAGCAAAGAATAGTCGAATTCATAATAGTATCTTGGTATTTCTGTTTGCAACTGTAATTTACCAAGTGTGGATAGAAAGAATCTTGCGTAGATTTCAAGAAAAGGAGATGGATAGATGAAGATACGAGACATTGTTCTTCAATTGCATATTAAAGGACAACATAAGGCAAAATGGAAGAAGTACTTGAAAAGTTTAGACAGTTTTTCATAGTGAAAACTGTATGATAGCAGAGTATAGAGTCTGTAATGTTTTTTTTTCTTGCGATCTGTCAGTGGTTTGTATGATGTTATTGAATCTAACTCTCTAGTCCAAAAGAGTTAGAGGTGCTGTAATTTGCTACTGGTTGAATAAAAATTTGATAATAGACCAAAAAAAAAAATATGAACATATTTTAAATATAACAATGATAAAAATATATTAATTTTTAATATTTATTTAAAATAATAAAAATAAATTTGTTTAACAAATGATATTTTTGATTGTCAATAAAAAATTTAAAAAACTTTCAAGGATATTTGTGTTTAATATTAAGTTCTTAAAGCTTTATCAGTTAATAATTTATTAGAATAATCTGATGTGTTATTTTGCTAAATATGGATATTTTATTTATTAAATTAATAGGTATGGCTTGGCTGATACATCAATGAGCTTTGATTTTTTAATTTTCATTAAACATATTTCATTAATCATGATTAAGAACGTGAACTTGAGATTTGTTCACGGTAGTGTTACTGACAAATTTAATAATGCTACTTATATATCTTGTAAATTAATATTAAGAAAAAATTAAATGTATGAATATATTACATAAATGGAGGATTTATAATGTCAAGGGCATAGTAGACTTTTCAGGTGAAAAGTTTGTAAAATCTAATTATTGTGATAACTAGAACATAGTAAAATTATTTTTATGTAACAAAAAGGAAAAAGTAATTTTTGGATAATGAACATAAAATTGAATGATTTTTACGTAACAAAAGAAATTTTTAAGTAACGAACAGAAAGTAGAATGACGGCCAGTAAAATTTCTGTACTGTAGATGGTTGGATATATACAACTATTTTCACGATGTGACTAAAGTATGTATCATCATATGATAAAGAAGTACGATGGGAATGAGTTGAGTGAGACAGGAAATTAAAATTTTCTTATTTTGTCTCACTTTTTAGCTCCTAGACGTGTCACTCAAGAACCGGTGACATCTAAAGCACGGATATTATACCCTCAATTAAATGGACCTTTCGAAAATGAAATGTTCATTATATTGAGGGAGAATGATTTGTTTGAAGTTTAGAGACAAAAACAATACAAAGTGATACTGATGTGGGTAAAGGAATTAAGTATATATGTCGTTAGTTTATTCGTCTGACCACAAAGAAACAGAAGATAATATGTGCATATACAAGGGGTTGGTAAATTGTTATCAACATTTAAAGAGGTCTAGAGCCTTACTATAAGAATTTTCCCAAAAATAAGTATCTTAAATTCAGATATTTTGAAGCTTCATATAAATAGATATTGATAAAATCAAATCATGAAGATTGAAGGAAACAAAGAGAGTTTTAAAGGTGAAAATGAAATGATAAAATAAAAAAATCAAGAAATTAGATTTACAGTAAATCATAAGAGTATATAATTTTTATATTTTATACATGTCATCATTACAGTAACATATTTCACATGATATTTGTTGCGTAACAAAACACCTGTAATTTCTAACCATTATTCAACTAAATAGATTTCTCATGATCCCACGTGGTCTTTTTAAAACTCTTCTATGTACCTCAACCATTGTCGGTAATTTACTCGTGGCTATGGCACATATTACCCTGTCTGATTGCAGGTGTAAATATTTGCGTGTATATATATAATTGTTGCCCTTATATATAAAAAATGGCAACGTAACGTACTCATTCATGTTTTGGTACGTCGGTTGGAATTTTCAATTTGGAATAATTAGGAGGAGATGATGGCAATCTAGCTATAAAATTCCTCGGAGGAAAGTCCTCAGTATCATCAAAACTTGTTTCATTATTGTCCTCGAAATTCTTGGCATAACTGAGTTGATCGTAGCTAAGATCTGCAGACGAATGGCGACGATGACGACCAAATCGATTCATAATATTCTTACATTTCCCTTTTATCTGATCTGGAAAATGATCGTGATGATTTTTCGAACGAATCCACGATTGATTAGGAGATTTCTTTAATTTTGGCACCTCATGTGTAGAAGCTGTTGATGAGGAGTCATGAGAAATATGATCTGAAGACGTAGTACTATAGTTGCTCGAGAAAAAACATGAAACACTTGATGATCTTCTGTGTCTAGTAGTACTCCTAAATGATGACCTCTCTTTCTCATTCTCATTCTCCATTGACATGCTATCTTTTCTAGTCAAGCAATCAATTAAAGTGTAACCTAAAAGGAGCCCGATACTTTAACTAGAGGAGCGACCAGTTGGTTCACCCAATCCCAACGAAATATCTAATCCTCCTTTTCTCTTTTTGGTGTGGCTTTAGATTTCGTTGTACCTCTCCGCTTCATGCAATAGCATGCTCTGAAGCAATTAGTGCGCCTCTAGTCTCTTGAATTAGTCGGTTAGGTTCTTTCCAGCAAAGTATAAACCGATATAAATTACATAGAGTGATCACAAAAATTATTCGCAAGCTTGCACACACGTGAAAAAGTTGAAGCTTTCTGATAATGGAGAACCTCGGAATCGTTTCAATACCTAATATATTTGGTGTAGTTGAATTCTTTATATTCGAGTTGATGTTATTTGTTGGAAAAAAGGGAAGGTCGAGCTTTTTCAGATGAAGAGGAGGGGAATAAAAAGTTTAGAAGAAATTATGGAGTTTGAGATGATTGGAGATGAATGCATATATGGGCGTGTGACCTGCTTGCTAACATATATAAAATATGTTCCTCAACACTTGGATGATTATACGTAAATTAAGGATATATAGAGCTGAAAAGGGGAAAAATATATTGATATAAGTCATAGATCTATCAAAATTTTCCATGTATACTTTTTACACAGTTTTTTCTTTTCACGCATTTAACGAGAGACGGAGCAACTAAAATAATTACATTATATTGCACATATATAATTTCTAACAATAACTTAATTAGTTGATGGTGGTTGTTAATATGGATTGAAGCAACATCCTAATTAACCCAAGCTAAGCTTGTATGCCAAAGAGAAGTGATCGTATAGATATATACTGTCTTTTGTGTATTTTAATTGTACACCGTATATGTGCTTATACAGGAGCAACTAGTTAACCGTAATTTACTAATTTATCCCGGTCCGTCTTAGGCCTCATTTGTTTGCACTTAATGGAGGTCTGAATCTTAATTATTCAGATCTTAGACATTAAGTGCGTTTATTTTTAAAGCCTGAATCTTAATTATTCAGATCTTAATCATTAAGTGCGTTTGTTTTTAAAGTCCGAATCTTAATTATTCAGATTTTAATCATTAAGTGTATTTTTTTTTTACTTCACAACCACTTAATGGGCCTGAATAGGTATGTATGATTAAGATCTATAACATAGACTTAATTTCATTAAGATGCTATCACATATTCATTGTTAACTGCCGCCACCTCCTACCATTATCAACTACCACCATGCCGCCACCACCACCATACTCAACCACCATTACCACCCTAGCACCACCACATCCACCACCACCACGACACCACCATCATCAATCATAGCCGCTACCATTATCGACCATCACCATCCATTATCCCCACCACTCCGACCACCATATATCATTCTCACCCACAATCAACATTCATCCACCTCAACTGACCACCCCATCACCATCAACAACCACAGCCGACACTGCCATTATTATAACCTACCACCCACCCACCACCTTTCTCAATCACAACTACTACCACCACCCACCATTATTAACTATCACCACCCACCACCACCATCCTCAATCATAATCGCCATTACTACCAATCACTACTAGCTACTAGCATGAACCACCATCGTCAATCAAAACTACAACCAACCACCGCCTCTAGTCGGCATTCACCCGTTACCCATCACCATTAACAACTATCATATTTTAAAAAATAATATATTTTATTGATAGAATATTAGATTAGTTAGTATTTCATTTGAATTTTATGTTTATTAATTTTCAAATAAAGATAAATTTTATATATTCAGATGTTAAAAATCAAACAGTCTTAATTATTTGTATTCAGATCTTAATACACATCTTAATATATTCAGATGCGTATTCAGATTCAAATATCTTAATCTTAATACACATTTTGATATTCAGATGTGTATTCAGATTCAAATATCTTAATCTTAAAAAAAGAAAAAGAAAAATGAGGCCTTAGGAGCACCTCTTATATGAGTGGACTCTTATACCAACATTTCGTTTAACACATTTGGTCGCTTGGTGCTAACCAATTTGACTATATAGACTTGTCTCGACTAATCAAACCCCAAACTGCACATTAAAAAAGCTAATCCATATAGACTTTAGTACGGAATTATTATTCCACCTTGGTCAGTTTGGTTTATTTCACGAAAAATAAATAGATTCTCCCATGCTACGAAAATATAGATGTATGAATTCATCTAACAACCACGTAAAAACTAAGGTTTTTTTTCTTTAATTTAATTTTCATACATTAACAGTGTATAAAATATTTATACCCTGTTAATATTCCTGCTCTATTGGAAGGAAACAATACCATCATAGAAAATACTTGGATAATATTGAAGAATTTTATCAATAATAAATAAACCAAATTATTGGTTTCGAAAAGGTTAGATGGCATTAGTATATTGAATATTAGACGCAAGTGAACTAATATGCATTATCCCAACTGATTAAAACTGACAATGAGACCGTCCAGAAATTCATATTACGGGACAACAAACATGACCTATAAAAACATGGGCAAACCATTCATATTGAACTTTCTTCAAATAACAAAAGTTTTCTTCTCAAACCCATTCGATCAGACTAAAGTAAAAGAGAGGACCTTACCTTAAACTGATCTCGAATGAAAGATGGAGAGATTGCAGCGTAGGAGGAAAGTTACGCTCTCTGCCGCAGAAAGAAAACATCAAGAGAGACTGGGAAAAGAAAAGAGTCGTAGTTATAGGGTTTTACCGAGGGAAGGGTATTTTGGGGTTTATAAAAAAAATTTAAGGGATAGTAAAGTAATTTCTTGGTCAAATGAAAAAGGTTGTTAAGTTAAAAAGCAATAAGTTATGGGTGACCCACTAATAACTTTTAACTTGTTTTGGCTTAAAAGCACTTAAATATTAAGCAAACACCAAAAATTACTTAAAACCCTTTAACACTTAATGCTTAAAACTCACAGGCTTATTATCTAAGTGCAAGAAAAAGAACACACAAGTCAAAATGTCTTTCAATTTAACGAGTACCACAAAATTTCTCAAATGGAAAGAAATTAAACTTTCTACATGATACGTAACTATGAACGCCTATAATGTATAATTGGAATTAGGAAAGCCCTTTCAGATATTCTCCAACTCTATCTTCTAAATCATGATCCTAATTTCACAATGAGTACAATCTCTTCATCGATCATGGGACGTGCAAAATGATATGATACCAGATTGTATGTCGTTCTTATTTGAAGAAATGCTTTGGGTCTCTCACATGAGTTGTCTACTCCTAGAGTGATTGCAAAATAACTTCGTCTTCTTTTCTTCTGGTTCAAAACCAAATGAATAGTTAGTTTCCCAGAGAAAACTCCATTTAGGTAGGGAAGAAATCTCACTTCTCTTGTACTGGGATTGAAAATTGCAGCAGGTTGCACAAATACTAGTATCCAAAAGTAAAATAAACCATTACTCAATCTGAATAAGGTTATACAGGAGCACAGTCATAGAGCATTTTCTGCTCCATCCTAAAATGTAAAAATGTCACACTTAATATATGAACCTATGTCTAGGGGATTCAACGGTTCATATATATACAAAATGTTTGTTTTTACCTTATTTCTACAGTGTAATTTCCCGGCAAAGGAGATTCAATTGAACTACAGATTGTGGAGAAAGATAAACCTTTGGATTGGCAGGGTTTACAAATTGCTGAAGAATATAGGAGTTAGGTGTCTTGGCCTTGATCTCTTCGGCCTTTGAAACAACTCCTTTCATTTCCTTCGCAGGATCCGTGAGGACTAACTCAACATCAAAAGCGCGAAGAATGATTCTTCTCTCGAGACTCATAGAAGCTGGCATTGTAATGATGAGCTTGTAGCCTTTAGCAGCAACCATAAATGCCAGGCCGATACCAGTGTTTCCACTTGTCGGTTCTATTAGGACACTCATCAGAAAGAAAGAAAGAAAGAAACACAAAGTCAGCTCCAATTGTTAAGCAAGATGGAAAAGAGAGCCTAACAACTAGTATATCCCTCATTGTCTGTGTTGCTTGGATCCTTAAAAAATGCCGTTGCACCCATGTTGGATCCTCCAAAAACGCGTCACTATGCGAGGTTCCGACACTCATATCCAGTGGCATTTTTGAAGGATCAGAGCAACATAGCTCCTCGATGACAATCATCATTCAAGATAAACCAAATTTTTTGATAAGTTTATTTTTCCTAGGAAATAAAGAGTGTTATTAAGCTAATAAAACGAGGTTAACTGACCGTAAGCGTTGAAGGTTTCAAATAATATCTAAACAAGAAAGATACTCAGTAACTGACCTCACCAAGTTTGATGAGGCCTTTCTCTTCAGCATCTTTGATCATACTATAACCAATCCAGTATATAGAAATAACTCATAAGCATTTCAGCTAAAAAAGACCTCTACAAACCAGGCTCTAAGGACATTCAAGAGCCCATATGATTCTAGTGAATGGAAAAAAATCCTAGCAAAGATCGTTCAGTGGCGGAAGCAGGATTTTTGCTAAGGGGTTAAAAAATACAAAAGTTAAAAAAAATTAAAAGAGAGTGTGGCTATTGGAAATCTGAACCAATGACCTCAAAAAAGGCTGACTTCTCCCTCTCCTCGACCCTGTGTTCTTTGGCCACCAGGTCGGACCTCTCCGCGTAGACTTCCTCCGACGTCGGTGCCTAAGTCGATGTTTAGAGCAACGTGTGAACCAACATCCACTAGGTCAGGAAATGGAACTACCCCACAGTTAAGCGATGGTACACCGACCCCTGAAGATGTTGCATTATCATTTTTCCCATGGAATCCGAGACCGTCATTACCATGTACTGGTGTGTTTGTTGAGTTCGATATGTTTTTTCCTACAAACAAAGAATCTTCGACAAGAACAAGTGTGAAAAATAACGTGTGTTATCAAAAATCAGTACTGAAATAATCACTATTATCTTTAGCCCCAAGGTGGGCCCCAAACCGTTTACCCTAAAAATCTGAGTAACAATTTATATTTATGACGGGGTCTAAAAGATATGTGATTTTAATCCAATAATAGACAAGAAAAGCAGGTATGTGAGTTGAACAAGCAAGTTAAACCAAACCAATGTATAAACATGCTTCGTCCTCGGGCCCAAGTGACCTCGAGTAGGACCTTGATGAACAGTAAAAATAAGCAAAGAAAATATAAAAAGCTAAAGGATAATTTTGAGAGATGAGCACAAAAGTGGAGATGTATATTATTTGCCAATGATTAGATGATGTTTACAAATGATTGGGATCCCCTTTATATAGGAGGGTAATCCTAAATAAGGTGCATTTCTATTTACAATAAAGAATTTATTAGGACAGCTGTATAACCACTTAGTACGGATTTGTACTAATTCATACAAATCTATTCCGGAATTTACGCCATGATCTTAGGGACGTGGAGAGAATCTTGTACTTCTGTAACAAACTTATAACAGTACTATATTGGAATCGATCGTACTCGGTTCCGATGTTCCTCTCGAGCACTTAGGTCTTCGAGCCTCTTATTTTGCCTTCGAGCCCCAGCTTGGTCTTTATTGAACTTTAACCCTCGGTGTGACCTATCGAGCCTACAAAATCGGGGTCATATGATTTTGACCATATACAGATAGTCCCCGCATTTCTTAGAATTAAATGATAAGAAATGATTTGATTCTCGACCCTTCGATGCCCCAACCATGATGCCCGTCTCGTGACGTCAGCGACTGATATGACTGAAGGGTTGCGTCTGCACAGTTTCCCAAGGCTATTAATTGAAAGCGGCTGATGGTTAGTTGTTTGGCTTCCCCAACACGTTTAGGTGACCTCTATAAATACTCCAACTTATCACTTTTGCAAACCTTACTTCTCAAAGCGTTCTTAAAACCTCATTAGTTCCTTCAACTTCTCTGAGCTTACCCTTCTCTCAACTTGTTCTTCTTTCATCATCAACTTCTTTTCTTCTTTTGAATTTATCAACAATAATGGACAAAACGTCTAAGACCGTTCCCCAAAAAGAGAAAGCCTCTTCGTCATCATGGCAGTCCAAAAGTAAAGCGGTGGTTCCACCTCGCATCGAGAAGTGTATTCCCGGGCCGTGCGAAACAACTTCCGATAGTCCCGGGTCGATGTGAACCTATGCCTCAGTATATCAGTTTGATAACCGAAGACGAACTCAATCAGGTGAAGATAGATTGTAATTGTGAGAATAAAGACGTGGTGATCCCTTCCCCCGAAGAGGATATTACTACTCATAAAGCAAGGTACCTGAGCGTGTATACCTATCCATTCATGTTGGGTCCGGTAGATCCTTCTCTGGGCTCCATAGACCCAGTCATTCTCGATTTTTTCCAATAATACCAAGTGACACTTGGTCATATTTACCCCTCCTTCCGGCGAATCATCAATCTGATTAGATACTTCTCGAGCAAGGTCGAGGGGATGTCTTTTACCCTCGACCGTCTGATCAGGATATACAACCCTCTCCTTTATCGAGGTGGCCTAATAAAGCTGCAACGCCGATCCTCAAAGTCTTTCTTCTCCAGTATCGATGAGGACAAGGACCGAGGATGGATGAGCCGGTTTGTCCGAATCAGGACCTCCGACCTGATTCCTGCTGAGAGGATGCCATTCCCCGAGGAATGAAACATGAAACGTAAGTACATGTTTATCGATGGTGATTTGCTACTCCGTTGTTCCTGCTCTTTCTCGAACTAATCTCTTTATAATGATGAAATTGTCCCTTGGTTTCCTGGTGCGGTTTTGGACCTCCCGGGTTGGGTTCGACAACTGGACTCTACTTCTTCATACGCCGAACGCAGCTGGCGTGATTTGGCCAAAGGTCGATGGGAGGCCAAAAACCATGGTAAGTTCAGTTGTTTGTATATATGTGTTCCTTAGTGAAATACTTACTTTTATTTTCATGCAGGCCTTGGAGATGCCATTGCTATGCGGCCGCCCCCGCCTGGTGAGGAAGAAATCTCGAGGCCTACCAAGGAAAAGAAAAGGAAGAAGCGGTCTCCTTAGAATTCCCCAAAGCCAAAGAAGATCAAGCTTCGAAAGTCCAAGGCCGATACCATGGTCTTGTCTCCAGAAACGACCCAACATCTTCGTGCCAAGAGCAAAGAGAGAGTCTATGAGGAGGGAGAAGATGATGGCTGCATGTTGGTAGCTCAAAAAATAGGAAGCACCTATCACACCCCTTTTCCTACCCCCCAAAGGAAGATATGTGTATGCTATGGATTGTGGGTTAAAGAGTTTTTCCAATTAAAGTGACAAATTCTGAGTAGGGATTATTTTATTTACAGAGTCGCCACTTGGAATTGATTTTTCAGGTGTTCCAAGTCACCATTTATTTGAATCCCTAATCAAAGAAAAATTTGACTCTATTTTTATTGGTGTGCGGAAAAAAGAAGTTCGGATAAGGAATTCTGTTGACCGGGGAGAAGGTGTAAGGCATTCCCCGAGTCCCGTGGTTCTAGCACGGTTGCTTTATTGACTTAAAACTTGGCTTGAATTAATTTTGAACAAACTGTGATTTATATGAATTTCATGTTTTACCTATCCGCTTTTATTTCTTGATTATTAGAAAAATGAAAGAAATTTTTGAATAATAAGATGTCATGACCACACTACGCAAGCGAATGCGTGATCGAGATGAAATTTATTAATTTTATCATAACAACGCTACACAAGCGAATCCACAGTTATGACTAGGATTAGTAGTACATTATTACTTTTGAAAAAAAAATTACTACACTTAAAGAAATACTAAAATATTAAGTATCGCGCTACGCAAGCGAATTCACGATTTTAGCAAAAGAATTAAATTACAAATTAATTAAAGCTTGTAGAAATAGTATGATATTATTGAATTAAAATATTAAAAGTTAATATCACGCTACGCAAGCGAGTTCGTGAATAAAAAAGCTAAAACGCCATTACTAGTTGCCTAGCGTTTAAATTAATTATTAAGAAAATTAAGTTGTAAAGTTATTTTAATTAAAGAAAAACTGATTTTTTGTGGCTTTTTATTATATATAAAAAAGAGATATGAAACATTAGTGATTGACCAGTCCACTTATTTGAAAATGCCAGCATGTTTTGGTTGTCATGGGCATCGAGCCCAATTAAAGAAACCACTTGGGCTACTGCCCCTATAGAAGTTAAATGGCCATTGGGCCAACTGTTAGTTATTAACTTTGGGACTATCATATTATTTTCTGCCCAACTTACTATTAACTATTGACAAATCATTATTATGTTTGTAGCGGGCAATATTTTTATCCTTTCAATCGGCTAACTACTATTTTATACTCATATAATTAAATCCACATCAGAATACTTATAAAATCATAATTACAAGAAATAAATACTAATAAAAAAATAGTAAATAAACATCACGGATTGTTGAACATTGGCTAACAAATCTAAAGAGAAAATTAAACTCAATAAGCTACTAAAAAGAAAAAAACTTATAAAATTAAAAGAAATCATTATTTTTTCATGAAACATGCATTAGCCTAAAATACGAGATAATATTCCGGCTTTAAGTATACATTGCAACGGACAAAAAAGGACAACGAGCTATGAGCCAAAATATTTAAAACATGGTGTCAACCACAATTAAATAAGAAGTTCAATATTCATTATACATGCTTACATACAAAATCCTACACAAACAAGATATTTAAAGCTCGAAAAGAAGATGAAGAACACTTAAATCTGCTTCATTTCTATTCATTCTTGACTCAAAATTACAGTAGCATTTTGAGAGAATTTCCTGGATAGCAGAAAAGAAAATGTCAGCGGAGAAGAACTGAATTTCAGCAACAAAAAGAGCAAAAAACAACAGCAAAATCGCGTTTAAACAGCCCGAAAAACCTTAGACAAGAACCCAGAACCAACTCTAAAGAAGACCTATATTTTCAAAAGGTTTGCACTCTAAAATTCACTCACAAAGCTCACCATTTCAGCTTACTAAAGGGTGCTTTAGTTGCTGATTTTTATTTATTTATGTTTTTTGTGTGTTCAAGCAATTCAAAAGATGTATGAAAGTGTAAAAAATAGAGTGTCTGAAGTGAGGAAAGAGCACCCCCTTAAATAGGCAAATAAAGTCACTTTTTGGACAGATTTTGGTTCACCAAAATTTTATCCAAAAAGGACCGACTTTGTGTGCTAAACACTGTTCAAAGGCTGTCCAAAAAATGAAAGGACAACCTGAAAATCTGCTATAGCAATAGCAAGTAGAAAAACTATCATTTCAGCCACCCTACTAGTAAAAAGTAGGCTACTAACACCCTATTTTATGATAAAATAATATAAACTTCAGCTCTTACAACAACACTACCAATCTATATGATTCAAACCCAACTAAGATAGAAAAACACATAACTAGACTTAGAAATTGAACTATAAATCTACTAAGGCAAATTCAAAATCTAATAACTAAAAAAAACCAAACAAAAACAAGTATACTATCCAAACTAACTAATTGAAACCATCAACTTAACATATCACATACCAACTATTTGCTTCATTAAAACAACTATGATTAAACAACACACTTGAATAAACTCAATGCATTAACAACTAAATAACCCTAATAACCAAGAGACAAACAACCGCTAATCAAACTAATAAACAAGCGCTTACACGAGATGACTTCAAACATAGACGAAATAACAACGAATTTTATACTATAACAAAAACTATAATCAAACAGTAGGAAACAACAAAAACAACAAAACAGAAAAATGCAAAGAAAAAATTCAGAAATCTGGGGATAATATTAGGGGTTGAGTTTATCCAATTCTATGGACATTCGAGGCCGAGTTGAGCGATGAGATGATACGGGAACCTTCAAATAGCGTCTGTCCGACGCCGAAACGCGCGTCTCTTTCAGACAGACGATAAAACAAATGAGTTTCGGCGTCTTGCGAAAAAGAAACGGGCGTCTTTAAGTCGAGAAGTGGACTGAAATGGAGACGCGGTGGTTAGGGGTTCTACGGAAATGGCGGTTGTGGGTTGGAGATAAGAAGAGGAAAAGAGAAGGATGAAGGTATAATTTTTATAGGAGTTGGGGGCCACCGACCGACGGTGGATCGGCGGCGGCAGCGAGGTGGTCGGCGGCGATGGGCGGTAGAGTTTATGGGTGAAATTAGGGAGAAAGTGTAGGTATCGTGGAGCTCTATCCGTTCATGTATGTGTTGTAGGTGGTGGTGGACGGAGCTTCACGAATTTGGACAAAAAGAAGGCGCTAGGGTTTCCTAGATCTAAAAATCATAGAATATGAGCGGGTTTTGAGGGATTTGGGGCTTGGATTCATGGAGAGGAGGTTGATAGGAAGAAAGGGTAAAATTTTGGGGTGGTTTGGACCACGGCCTCCGCCGGTGGCGAATTCCGACGGGCGGCAGCGGGCGGCGGTAGGCGGAGCAGGGGGAGAGGAAATGAGAGAGAGAAGAGAGGGAGGAGAAAAAGAGTACGGGGAAAAATGGGGGCAATTTTCGTCCACCTTAGGGTTTAAATACCCATAATAGAGATTAAATGGTGACCGTTGGATGAGGGAGAGATGAAATGCTGAGATTTGGTCTTAGCTCACTTAATGAAACGACGTAGTTTAATCATGAAACTACATCGTTTTGGACCAGGTCTTGGCAGGCCATTTATTGGACCATGTATGGCCGAATTGGGCTCAAGTTTTGGACCAATTTTGGTTCAATGTTAATTAAAATACACTAGCCCAAACTCTTAACCCCTAATTATTTTATTTAGTCCTAAAGAAAACATACAAGTAAAAGGAAAATCCTTTTAGTGTATATAATTTAAAAATACAAAACTAAAATATACAAATAAAAGGTAAATAATATTTTTGGTATTTTTAATAAAGGAATGCAAATAAAAATGCACAAACAATTAAAAATCATCCCAAATACTAGTATTAAAAGCATGCAAAAATTAGGTATTCACAACACTGACGCTTCCAAGGACACTGAACTGATGGTGGCAGATGCGGTTCAGTCTCGAACTGAAGAAATTTCGTAGGGGACCTCGAGCAAAGTCCCCAAGCCATCAGGTGACAAAAGTGCGCCTCGTCCTGGGGGACACTTGGTTGATGAGCTTGGAGAGCCTAACTCCGAGGCCCTCCAAAGACAAGATAATATCCTGAGTGATTCATTCGGGGTAATAAATGTAGATGACTCACCGTCGGGCCCGGTGTTCTCTGAGGGGCAAATACAAGATGCCCAGGCCATGAGGACTCCAGATGTGGGAACGTCCCACGGGGAGAGCGACATCTTTCGAGAGTGCCTTGAAGGAATCGAGGAGGGACCCGATCTTGATGCTTCATTCATTTTTGGTGAGGCTCAAAGGATTTTCAAACAAGTAAGTATCTGTCCTCGGAATTACGCTCGAGTTTTAATTCTCGTTTTTCTGATTTCTAACTTCTTTTTCCTGTAAGAAGGCCATGTTGCTCCATCAACAAACATCTTACAAACCTCAGGCCGAGCTTTCCTGATGTGAAGATGAGCTCAAGAAGCTCGTGGTAGATATGGACAGCCTTAAGGCTCTCTACGCCAAAAAAGAGGGGGAGGTAAGAAATCTTCAAGCCGAGTTGGCGAAGGCCCATCAACAACAAACTGAGCTTCGTGAACAAGTAATATAGCTTTTGAGGATCTATTATGTTTTTACTTGGTTTGGTAACTAACACTTCAATTTTGCAGTTCCAACAGAAGGGCGAGCTGGTGGAGGAGCTTCGAGAGGAGCTCAAGAGGAAAGAGGATGAGACCCTCGGGTGGAAACAACATATGGACCGTCTCGCCTCAGAGAAAGATACACTTCGGGAACAACTGATCTCAGTCAAAAACCAGCTTAAAAATGCAAAGGAGGAAAGCTCGGCCTGGAGCCGCAAAATCAAGGATCTCGAAGCTAAATCGGCCGCTGAGCTTGCGAAATCCAAATTCGAGGCAGAGGCATTTGTTCCTCGTACCGAACTGACGCCGCTGCTTCTAACACTCGGGCACAGGAGATCTCTTTTGCAGCCGAAATTAAGTTATCATGTTCCCTCAACCATGCTAGGCTGGAGTCCCAGAGTCAAAGTCTTGAGGAGGTGCACGTTCGAGGCTTCGACTTCTCAGCCGATATTGAAAAAGAAAAAGCTTTGGAGAAAGAGGTCGCTGCTTTGCTCTCTGATGATGAGGGTTCCGCTAGCAGCTCCGAGAGTGGGGGAGATGAAGATGAAGTCGATGAGGAGGATACCCCCAAAGAAGAAGCTATCTCCGAGGGAGAGGCAAATGTGAGGAAAGAAATTGGACCGGGGGGGGGGGGAAAATGCCCCCTTGGTGTAGATAGTAACTTTTTTCTATCTTTTTTGTACTTCCTTTTTGTTAAACTTTTCTGTAGCATCTTGTGAATGTATATAAAGGAAAGAGTTTTCTTGATTGCTTCTTCTTTGCCTTATGCTTTTCGTAATAATCTCGTTCTTTTAGCTATGCATTCGAGAGTTCTCCTTGAATGGTTTCTTGGCCTTCGACATATACTCATTTAGTGCTAAATAGTGACAACGATAATGTTTGTTTGGGCTCGGGGTGATCGAACCCTATGGTTGGGATGTGAATTCAAACCCTTAATGCGTCGGCCCTTAGGCTCTTTTATATCGACCCTTAGGCTCTTTTCTATTGTTCCTTAGGCTCTTTTAAAGTGACTATGATTTTTCCCCTTTTGGCACAAGACTTTTAAAAAATTTGACGCCTTAGCATATATATATATATATATTGTTCCCTTTGGGTTTTTTGAAGGTTCTGTCGATCGGAACCTTATTTGTAATTTGTTTGTGTAAACATAATCGAATACCTCATGAGGTTTTTTCAAAGGAAGGCTGATGTTATCGAAGCCTTAAGTTTACTCGAGGGATGATTTTATCGAAGCCCTTTATCATTTGTTTTTGCCAAGGGTAGCCTGATTTAACTGGTTTTTTCGAAGAATTTGAAGGCCTTAGATTATGGCGAAAGTCAGACGTCTCCGAGGCACGTTATTTTGGCCGTGGCCTTTTTATGTGACCTTAGTCTTTAACGTAGCCTTTAATATGATCGTAGCCTTTGGGTATGTCTCTTGAACTTGTTTCCCGATGATGTTTCGAACTTGTTTGAAATGTCAGTCCCTGAGTGTGATGGCCTTGGACTTTATATCGAGGAATGACTCTTTGAGGTCTTATGATTACAAGTTTTCATAGTTCGAACATTTTTGACTATCGACGGTAGTCCCCGAGTAGTCGAGATGTATTCGTATTTTTGATTTTGAGCCTTTTTCCATATAGAATTGTAAGAGTGGAGCAACAAATTTCTTCAAGACATGAGATGTTTACTAGAAAAGATGCTTCTTTCAATAACTTGTACATGTATACGTGTTTTTCCTTCGAGGTTCGATAATCCTACATGGACACAATTTCTTTGACCATTTGTCCCATTACAAAGTTTTCCTATCGAGGCCCTCTTAGTAGTGAAGTATGCCTGTCCTCGAGGGGTGATGCCCCCAAGTATTCGAGGTGAATTGAAAATAAGCCTTGGATAATTGTTGGATTCTCCTTAGGTAGCATATAAATGTTGCCTCATTAAAAACGTTGCCAGAAAAACCCATTTGGGATAAAACCCGATCTAAGGGAAAAAGAGTGCAACGCATGCTTTAAAACCTAAGGTCTTCGAGTTGGAGGATGCCTCGGCGTCTTCGATCGAACACCTGCAAGGAGTTTGTCTTAAATATAAATGGAAAAGGGAGAAAGTCATACCTTAACAATAATATCGTTTGAGTAGTGATATATTACAATTGTTTGGTAGTTTCTAGCCTTCCATTGTGCTAAGTTTGTAAAATCCCTTCCCTACGAATCATATGACTCGGTACAGTCCTTCCTAATTGAGGCCTATCCTCCCTTCGTTTGGGTCTCGAGTATTGAGGGTGACTTTCTTTAGAACTAAGTCCCCGACTCCGAAGTGGCGAAGGTTCGCCCTTCTGTTGTAATACCTCTCGATCCTTTGCTTTTGTGCAACTATTCGGACAAGTTCGGCTTCGCGTTTTTCATCTAGTAGTTCAAGACAAGTGTTCATAGCCTCGTGGTTCGAGTCCTCGGTAGTATGCTGAAACCTGACGCTAGGTTCCCCGAACTCGATCAGAATCAACGCTTCATACCCATACACCAAAGAGAATGGGGTTTCCCCCCTACTTGATTTCGACGTTGTTCGATATTCCCACAGTACCTCGGGTAGTATTTTCTCCATTTCCTTTAGCATCATTCAATCTCTTCTTCAAGTTTTGAATGATAGTTTTGTTTGTGGACTCGGCCTGGCCATTTGCGCTTGGGTGGTAGGGCGTTGATAGAATCCTTTTGATATTGTGATCTTCGAAGAACTTTGTCACTTTGCTGCCGATGAACTGCTTCCTGTTGTCACATACTATTTCGGCGAGGATCCCGAACCGACACACGATGTGGTTCTATAAGAAGTCGATGACTTCTTTTTCTCTTACATTCTCGAAGGACTGTGCTTCCACCCATTTTGAAAAGTAGTCAGTCATAAACAAAATGAACTTAGCTTTACCTGGTGCCGTTGGTAGGGGGCCGACGACGTCCATCCCCCACTTTATAAATGGCCATGGGGATAGGACCGAATGGAGTTGTTCACCGGGCTGATGGATCATAGGTGAAAACCTTTGGCATTTGTCACACCTTCGAACGAACTCCTTAGTATCTCTTTCCATGCTATCCCAGTAATATCCAACTCTAATTACTTTGCGAACCAAGGAGTCGGCGCCAGAGTGGTTCCCACAAGTGCCTTCGTGGATTTCTTGCAATACATAATCGGTTTCCCCTGGTCCTAAGCATACTGCCAGCGGTCCGTCGAAGGTTCTTCTATAAAATGTTCCATTTTCATCAAGCGCGAATCGGACTTCTTTGGCTCGTAGGACTCTTGACTCCTTTGGGTCCGAGGGGAGCTTTTCGTGCTTTAAATATTCGATATATTTATTCCTCCAATCTCATGTCAAACTTGTAGAATTAATCTTAGCATGGCCTTCTTCGACCACAGACCTTGACAATTGGACAGCAGTCCCCAGAACAATATCATCTTCCTCGACCGATGATCCCAAGTTAGCAAGTGCATCGGCCTCACTGTTTTGCTCTCGAGGTATATGATCCAGCGTCCATTGTTTGAAGCGGTGCAATGTTACTTGTAGTTTGTCCAAATAATTTTGCATTCTATCTTCTTGAACTTCGAAGCTTTTGTTTACTTGGTTTACCACCAAAAGAGAGTCACGTTTTTCCTCGATGACCTATGCTCCCGGGATTTTGGCTAATTCGAGACCTACAATCATGGCCTTATATTCACCCTCATTGTTAGTTAATCTAGAACTTTTGATCCTAATGATATTGCCCGTAGGCGGTTTTAAAACAATACCGAGCCCAGACCCTTTCACATTTGAGGCGCCGTATGTGAAGAGGGTCCATACCCCCGAGGATGTATTCGATTTTAGTAGAAGTTCCTTTTCTACTTTGGGTACGAGGGCATGTGCAAAATCTACCATGTAGTCTGTTAAAATTTGAGACTTGATGGTCGTTCGGGGTTGATACTCGATATCATACCCTCCAAGTTCGATGTCCCACTTGGCCAATTGGTCCGATAGCTCGGGCTTATGCATGACATTTCGAAGGGGATATGTAGTTAACAAACATATGGGGCGACACTGAAAATATGGTTTTAGTTTCCTAGATGCGCTTATTAGTGCAAGTGCTAACTTTTCTAAATGCGGATACCTAGTTTCAGCATCTCCTAGGGTTCGACTCACATAATAAATAGGAAATTGTGTACCTTGCTCTTCTCTAACCAGCACGCCACTTACCACTACCTCAGACACAACTAAATATAAGTACAGTTTTTCGCTTACCTTCGGAGTGTGAAGTAGGGGTGGGCTCGATAGGTATCCCTTTAAGTATTCTAAGGCTCGTTGACACTCTAGAATCCATGCGAAATCATTCTTCTTTTTGAGAAGGGAAAAGAATTTATGACTCCGATCCAATGACCTCGAGATAAATCGTCCTAGAGCAGCTATCCATCCGGTTAGCCATTGTACGACTTTCACATTGTTCACGATGATGATTTCTTCGATGGCTTTAATTTTGTCAGGGTTGATATCGATCCCCCTGTTTGACACCATGAAACCTAAGAACTTGTCCGAGCCAACTCCAAAAGCACATTTCTCAGGGTTGAATTTCATGTTGAATTTTCTTAAGATCTCGAACATTGCCTGCAAATGAATCAAATGGTCTTCTACGCGCAGGGACTTAACTAGCATGTCATCAATATAAACTTCCGTAGATTTGCCTATCTGTTGTTAGAACATCTTATTAACTAGGCATTGGTACGTAGCCCCTACAATTTTTAGTCCGAAGGGCATTACATTGTAGCAATATGTTCCATACTTCGTGATAAATGAAGTCTATTCCTAGTCCTCCGAGTTCATTTGAATTTGGTTATACCCGAATTATGCATCGAGAAAAGTAAGAATCTCGTGGACGGTCGTGGCGTCGATCAAACTATCGATGTTAGGCAGTGGGAAAGAGTCTTTAGGACATGCCTTGTTCAAATCTTTGTAATCTACACACATTCTAAGTTTGTTCCCTTTTTAAGGGACTACTACTACATTGGCTAGCCACTCGGGGTATTTTAATTCCCCAATGGACCTTATTTTGAGAAGTTTAGTTACCTCGTCCTTTATGAATGCGTCTTTCACCTCGGACTTGGGCCTTCTCTTTTGCTTCACCGATTTAAATCTGGGGTCGACACTTAGTCGATGGGTAGTTATCTCTGGTGGGATCCCTGTCATATCTAAGTGGGACCAAGCAAAGCAATCAATGTCATCGATAAGGAATTAAATGAGTTTTTTCCTGAGTTCGAGGGTTAATCGTGTTCCCAGGTATACCTTCGTTCTGGTAGATGCTCGATCAATATCACCTGCTCAAGTTCCTCGACAGTGGTCTTCGTCACATCTGATTCCTCGGGGGAGACGAAAGCTCGAGGGGTAAGGAAGTCCTCTCCTTCATCCTCAGCCACTCGTTCCTCGGGTTCAACCAGGGATATGGAAAGTGATTGCTATTTATCCACATGTTTTTCCTTGATGCTCGACTTCTCCGATGTAGAGGGTGTTGATTTTGGTGTCAAGTCATGGACTACAAACATCTCCTTTGCTGCGTATTGCTCTCCATACACCGTCTTTATGCCATCTTTTGTTTGGAACTTCATCATTTGATAAAGAGTTGATGGTACTGCCCTCATGCTATGGATCCACGACCTTATAAGCAATGCGGTGTACCTCATGTCACCTTTGATGACATGAAACTTTGTGTCTTGTATAGTCCCAGCCACGTTCACTGGGAGGATTATTTCTCCCTTTGTTGTTTCGCTTTCCATGTTGAAACCATTCAAGACTCGAGATGCAGGCACGATTTGATCAAGCATCCCGAGCTGCTCTATGACCCTCGACCTAATTATGTTCGCCGAGCTACCTAGATCCACAAGAACACGTTTAACTTGAACTTTATTAAAAATAATAGAAATTACTAGTGCATCATTGTGCGGATGAGAGATGCCCTCTGTGTATTCTTCATTGAATGTAAGGGTGTCTTCGGGCACATAGTCTCGAGTTCGTTTCTCCCTCATAATTGACACTTTAGTGCGCTTGGATAACATAGTCTCGAGGTTTTTTCTTCGCCGATAATCATATGGATAACATGTTGAGGCTCCTCTGGTTTGTTCTTCCTATTGGCGTCTCTTTCCCTGAAATGGTTGTTGTCCCTGTTGTTGAGAAATTCTCGAAGATGCCCCTCGTTGAATAATCGATCTACCTCCTCTCTTAACTGTCTGCAATCAACGGTCTTGTGCCCACGTGTACCATGATATTTACACATTAAGTTGGGATTCCTTCGAGAAGGGTCAGTTTGTATGGGTTGCCACCTGGTATCCCTAATATTTCCAATGGTTGAGACGAGACCCGAGGCATCGATGCTAAAATTATACTCCGATAATCGAGGTGCCTCCGCCGGTCCTGAACGCCTATCGAACCCGGTCTCACTCATGAGTCCCCGAGAATTTTGTCCTCAATCCACTCTTCGATCACTCTGAGGTACATTGCGCCTCGAACTGTTTCTTCGCTCTTCGGCATATGGTTAATATCGCTCTTTGTTCGATCTAGGTTCCCTATCTGCGTCTCTCAAATCTTTTGTTGCCAATCTGCTTGGATAAAACGAACCCGAGGGGGCTCCCAATTGATCATCCTCGACCCTAATCTTCGACTGATATCAGTTATGCACATCTTCCCAAGTAAAGGCGGGGTACTCAATCAAGTTTTGCTTTAATTACCGTGACGCTATCGAGCTCCGCTCATTTATCCCCTGAGTAAAAGCTTGAACAACCCAGTCATCGGAGACTAGTGGTAATTCCATTCGTTCCATTTGAAATCGGGATACAAACTCTCTTAACATCTCGTTGTCCCTTTGTTTAATTTTGAAGACGTCCGATTTTTTCGTTGCGACTTTTACAGCACCAGCATGTGCCTTAACAAATGAATCCGCCAACATGGAGAATGAGTCAATAGAGTTCGGGGGCAGGTTGTGGTACCAAATCATCGCCCATTTGGACAAAGTTTCCCCAATTTTTTTCTAGTAGGACGAACTCAATATCATCGTCCTCCAAGTCATTCCCCATTATACCACATGTGTATGTAGTGATGTGCTCATTGGTATCTGATAAGTTGGTATTTTACCAACTTATCTCCTCTCAATATCTAGACTTTGGTATAATTTTGATAGAAAACTAGGACATTTTCTGAGGTTTATTGGCAATTTTCAGGTATTATATGGTTTGGAGAAGAAATGGAAGAAATCAAGTCAAAATAGGTCAAAATGAAGAAAAATGACTGAAGCCAGATGTTCTTCGCGATCGCAAGGTTTGGTCTGCGATCACAGATGTCAAGGAGATTGTGAACCGCGATCGCAGAACTGGTTCACGCGTTCGCGGAGAAGAAATGTTATGCCTGCTCTGAAGTGTGCTACGCGATCGCAAGAATTGTCACACGATCGCAGAAGTTAAAGAGTTCATTCTACGCGATCGCAGAGTGTCCTCACGCGATCGCAGAATTTTAAAAGGAGAACCTTCGCGATCGCAGATGTTTCTACGCTTTCGCGGTGAATTAAATCTGGGCGAAAATCTGGGCAGTTTTGACATTTCACAACTCATCCGCAACCCATTCATATACTAGATCTTGGCATATCTTTGGACATATCTTCAGCTTTGTAAATATAATTTTGAAAGATTAGAACAAGTTTTGAAGCTAGGGCTTTGCACACACACTTGGGTCTTGAAGATTTCTTCATTTTGGTGAAGGATTTCTTACCCATTTATGTTTATTTCTTCATTTCCTTATTTTGTATTGAATATCTAAGTGTGTATTATTTTTCCAACACTTGAATCTTGCTTATGGGAATATTCATATTGAAAGTGTGGATTAAATACCTTGTTGTGCTTATGTATTGAATGATTTTATTATATTTATGAAGTGGGTGTTTGTTATTTTAATTATTCTTGTTCTTTAATGTTTCCAAAGGGATTAGCTAACCCTAGGACTCGCCCATTAACTCCGAATTAGTTTTGGAAAAGATTATTTGGGGTTGGGAAAGATTAATTAACAAGAACTTGAGGATTTAACCCTCATTTTATAGATTCTACCTAGGGATAGGATTGAACTACTTGTAGCCAAACTCGGAAGTGCTTAATCTCCTAATTGGGTTAGGGATAATTCAATTAGGAAGTCTTGTTAGTCTTTGGGAAAAGCTAATTAAGAAATGTTATCCGTGGCTAATTAACATTACCCGCTCATATTTGTAAAATCGTGAAATACATTGGATCGTTACTCGAGTGTAATACCCGAAGCATCGATACTTGTTGCCATCGATCATTTTAATTGCTTTCTAGGTTAGTTTATATTTTCGCATTTAGTTATAAACAATTATCAAAAACCCAAAATCGTATTTGTTTGGCACTGCGCGATAAGTGATAATTCTCTAGCATTCCTAAACGCCCTCATATTGTTCTCTGTGGGATTCGACCCCAACCTTGTTGGGTTACTATATTTGACAACGATCGCTTACATTCTTTTAAGGTGTAAATTGAGCGTATCAAATTTTGGCGCCGTTGCCGGGGAACAATAGGCGTAACTTAGGTTATTGGTTGTTGGAGAAGTAAGCTTGAGTGCTTTGATCCAAACTTGTGAATATTTGTGTAATTAATTTTTCTTGTTTATTTTCTTAATTTTTCAAAAAAAAAAAAAAAAAATATGGCATCATATAATGAATATTGGTCGGATGGTAGTTGTTCATATTTTGATGACCCTTGTCCTTATTGTGGAGGACCACACTCGTGGCCAAATTTTGGCTCCGTTGCCGGGGATGACTTGTGCGCACAATTTCAAACCCATGAGTGGAGTATTTGTGATAGGTGTGGTGGCCAAAATGGTCATGAGTATGATTGTTTGTATTTGTCCGTCCCTTCCCCGAGCCCCCACTATGATGGATTTATTTTTTGTGACGAAAATTTTAGGGGCAATGAAGTGGAAGAGTTTGAGCATGGTAGAAATGGAGAGTTCAAGCTCATGTTGGAGTGCTTACTTGAAGAAGGAAACCATGAGCAAAATGCTTTGGAAGAACTTTTGGAGAATAGTCTCCAAAATAATTTGGCACTTGAAAGGCTACACTCACAATGTATGCAATGATTGAAGCTTCAAGAGCTCAAAACACCTTGGAGGTGAGTGATAGCCAAGAAGATGAAAATTCCTCCTTGGCAATTGAACAAAGCCAAGAAGAACTCTCAAATGCTCAAGACGAGAGGATGATGCACATGTTGGAGGCCATTCTTGAAAATGAGGAAAAGCACCACCTTGCGCTTGAAGAATTAAAAAAGATGTGGCTCAAAATGATGAACACATCCGCACTTTGGAGGATCAAATGCAAGCATTGATGGAGACTCATCGTGCATCTCAAGTTGAAAGTGTGGATGGAAGTCAAGAAGAATTTAATTCTGAGGGTGAGAGTGAGTGCTACTTTGAGGAATCAAGCCATGAACATCCGCCAACCGACTCCATGAGTGTTAGTGATGCCAAAGAAAATATGGAATTAGAGTCAATCGGGATAATTGAAAATTTGGTTGAAATTGATTCTATTCCGGGGGAAAATGAGGATGTCAAAATTCGAAAAAATTTGCAAGTAGGAAGTTTGAAGGCACAGTCCAAGCATTTCTCAACTTTGGAATTGTGTGGTGAAACGGAAGTCGAACTACACGAGTCAATAGAGTGTTGCGTGGAGGAAATATTCATGCCATACATCTTGCAATTTGAAGAACAAAAGAGGCAAAATGACATTTCTCACATACGGGCCAAGAAGTGCAAAATGAAGAAATTAAGGCTTGGCTCGGTCATTTTTTTACCACCCTCCATCGCCCGTGGTCACAAGCTTGATTCCAAGCTAGGTGCCCAGTTCATATCGTCAAAGTGACGAGAAAAGTGGTAAAAGTTGATTTGCGTCATGCCACGACGTTAAATGCGGCGCTTGGTGGGAGGCAACCCATCGTTTTAAAAAAAAACAATTTTTTTTTTAAAAGTCATTTTTGAAATTTTCCTTTTTTAGAATAGCTTCTTATATTTTTTCTAACCAATCTGCCAAGTTTCACATTTTTCGGAGTTGATTTGAGCAGGTTGGGGGCTACCGGGTGGCCAAACGCAGTGCAAAGGAAGCAACAAAAATCACTGGGCAACACTGCCTCAGTATGCGATGCCCATGTCTCCACTATGCGATCACAAATGTGCCTCTAATGACAAAAATGCGAATCGCAGAATTCACAGTGAAATTGGACCAAATTCTAATGAACCGCGATCGCAGGAAACGACTCGCGATCGCAGAGCTTTGAAAATTTTCATGCTCTACGCGATCGCTTGATCCCACTCGCGATCGCATTCCTGGGAGAAGTTAACACACTGCTATCGCGGTACTACGTTCGCGATCGCGGTACTACGTTCGCGATCGCGGGGGAACAGGTAAGTTGTAAAAAAATTTAAACACTGAGATTTTTTTACTCGCCCACTGTAAACTCAGAACAAAAGGAAAAACTTTCTCTGCTCTCCCAAGCCCCTGACCCACGCCCCAATCAAGTTGGCTTCAATATTCTTTGCATCCTTTGGTCATCACCCTCCAGGCACTTTACATTTCAAAAATGGACTAGACGCCTGTGGAAAATGTTCAAACGCCCGGTGCGCAAACGGTCGCAGAGGATTACTATGATGCCACCATCTTCCCTTCCCTTAGATGCTCTGAGCGTTATGACAAGCAATTAGCCTTAGGCATGATTCGGGAACGAGGCATCCTCCTGACTGACCTGGAGAGCCGCTGTCCTGAGTTCCAGGGGAGATTGGTCACGAGTGGCTGGATATGTTTTACGGAGGATCCCAGGCTGGCCAACCATGAAGTCGTCCGCGAGTTTTATGCTAATGCTTTGGAGGTCGACTTTGCTGATGAGTTGGTAGTTACTGTGAGGGGTAAAGAAGTCAGGGTAAGTTTTGAAGCGATCAATGCACTCTACCATCTGCCCAATGCTGACAACCAGGTTTACAAAGACCGAGCACAAGAAGCAGGGCTGCAGTGGTACATTGATCATTTGCATGGCGGACAGACACCGAACTGGATAAAAAATCACTTCAGGATCGAGTCGTAAGAGTTTACTGCGGAGGCCAAGACTTGGCTCTCCATCATCTGTGCCCGCATCATGCCTTCCAAGAATGAGACAGAAGTGACGATAGAGAAGGCGAGGGTGATATGTGCCATCATGGAGGACATCCAGGTGAATGTTGGTCAGCTCATTTATGCAGAGATGGCAGAGGTGGTAGCAGAGAGGACCAGGAGCCTATTCTTTCCGTCCCTAATCACCCAGCTGTGCTAAAATGCCGGAGTGGTTCCAAAGCCCACAGAACAGGAGCGACAGCCGCAGAAGAACATCCACCCGCTGTTGGGAAAGGGATCTGGAAATGCACAGAAGAAGCGGAAGATTGATGTGGCAGCCCTTACCTTTGGCCAGTTCCCTGATGCTATTAAGATACCTGACGACCCTGCAGTTTCTCCTGAGACTTCCACAGCTATCATGCCACTGGAGCAGGGGCCGCTTACTCTCAGGTACATTTCTAGACAGGTCTATGGTGTGGATACACAGGTCCGCCAGCTTGTAGCTGGACTTCCTTCTGCACCATCCGGAGGGGCCACTTCTGCGGGACCATCTAGCTAGGTACGGCTCCCAACTGTAGCCGACCTTGCTAGGGAACAACAAACCATCAAGAGCAAGCTGGGAAAGATCGAGCGGAGGCAGAGGAAGCAAAACAAGTTCCTCACCAAGCTCATGAGCACATTGAGAAAGTTTTGTGGCTCGGACGAGGCTGAGGATGAGGATCTCGAGCATGCACTTTCCAGCTCCTCTGATGTTGAGTGATACCACACAGGGATCACCTCCTTCATTTTCTTCTTATCTTGCACAGTTGCATTGGGGACAATGCAATATCTTCAGTTGGGGGTGGCTCTTGTATGATTATGTGAAACATTGAAGTCAACTCTGTTTTCTATTTTGTTTTTGGCTAGTGTAGATTGATGAATAGTTTAATGTATTTATGATAGTTTGTTAAAGTAGCTTTTTCTTTCTTTTCATGTTTTTCTTGTTTTCTTTTCATGTTTTTCTTGTTTTGGTTTGTATTTTTTTTTATGTATAGTAGCATTATTCCTTGGTTTTTCTTTCTACCATGGTTCTTTTCCAAGGAAATGATTTTTGTTGAACCGGATGACTTTTCCCTATGATGGATAGCATGGCAACTTTCTTAAGGGATTAAGTCTAGTAGTTAGTTTAGGAAGTAGGTGTGAATAAATTGGGTTTTGGGATGTAATCTTGCGCCCACAAGCCAACATATGACTTGTTTGGTACCAATATGATTTAAACCTCGGCATGTGAAAATTTTGAGAAAAAGAAAAAGAGAGATAATAAGAATGCTCCTTGTTGTGATTTTTAGATTCTACTTTTGGCTCTTTGATTTACTAAATAGCGTTTTAGGCTACATATAACTTCCTTGAGTTTCATTGGTTCCAATTGAACTTTGGATTTGTATTCCATTTGAGTTTCATGTGCCATGTGTGGTGAGCTTTAGTTGAAAAATTCCTTTGCATCATTTGTAGTCTAGAACTTGCCCGGATTGTGCTTCAAGGCGAAATAATAGAGTAACTTGGTTTGAAAAATGATGTTAGGCCTTCCTTGAACCATTTTTGTTCCTAAATTTCCTACCCATAAATATTTTCCCTAGTCAACCCCTTTGAGCCTTTTTACTTTTTCTTTGGCAACCATGCTACTAGCTTCTTATTGATTTTCTTGTAGAATCATACCTCCCTAAGTAATTTAAAGTGTGAACATAGGCTAAAAGCCTAAGTTTGAGGGTGGAAGTTGAAGAAGTTGTGGTATAGAAGTTTCTTAAAAAGTGGAAAGTGTTGTAAAAAAAAAAAAAAAAAAAAA
>ML275590.1:36595-59693 GCA_005239495.1 Nicotiana undulata
GCATTTAGCTATAAACAATTATCAAAAACCCAAAATCTTAATTATTTGGCATTGCGCGATAAGTGATAACTCTCTAGCATTCCTAATCGCCCTCATATTGTTCTCTGTGGGATTCGACCCCAACCTTGTTGGGTTACTATATTTGACAACGATCGCTTGCACTCTTTTAAGGTGTAAATTGAGCGTACCAGTATCGGTGGTCCCGTTATACTTAGGTATGTCTGGCATGTGAAACTTCTTTGGAATAGGCTTCGTGGCCGCGCTCGGGGGAAAATTTTTTTGCACGAACGTTTTGGAATCCAGCCCTTTCAAAAGCGGAGGCGCTCCTGGTATTTGGTCGACCCGCGAGTTGGACGTCTCCACCTTTTTATAATTATCCTCGATCTTTTTTTCTCTTGACTCGATCCTTTTTGTGAGTTCTTCGAGCATTTTCATGATTGTGGGGTCAGCCCTAGATCCATTATCAATCGACCTCTTCGGTATTGGTTCAGCGTAGCCAGTAGTATCGGGTCCCACCACGCTCAGAGTCTTTTGTTGATTTTGAAGCTGAGCGATAGCAATCTGTTGAGCGTGCAACATTTCGAAGATTACTTGGAGGTTGACTTCCCCCTCTCCTCGACCTTGTGTTCTTTGGCCACCAGGCCGGACCTCTCTGCATACACTTCCTCCGACGTCGGTGCCTAAGTCGATGTTTAGAGCAACGTGTCAACCAACATCGACTGGGTCAGGAACTGGCACTACCCCATGGTTAAGCGATGGTACACCGTCCCCTGAAGCTGTTGCATTATCATTTTCCCCATGAAATACGAGACCGTCATTACCATGTACTGGTGTGTTTGTTGACTTCGGCATGTTTTAGCCTACAAACAAAGAATCTTCGACAAGAACAAGTGTGAAAAATAACATGTGTTATCAAAATCAGTACTGAAATAATCACTATTATCTTTAGCCCTAAGGTGGGCGCTAAACTGTTGACCCTAAAAATCTGAGTAACAATTTAAATTTATGACGGGTCTAAAAGATATGTGATTTTAATCCAATACTAGACAAGAAAGGCATGTATGTGAGTTGAACAAGCAAGTTAAACCAAACCAGTGTATAAATAGGCCTCGTCCTCGAGCCCAAGTGACCTCGAGTAGGATCTCGATGAACAGTAAAAATAAGTAAAGAGAATATAAAAAGCTAAAGGATAATTCTGAGAGATGAGCACAAAAGTAGAGATGTATATTCTTTGCCAATGATTAGCGTCGTGCCCCCTTTATCCCCTAAGGCACTCCTTTTGGGGCCCGGTTCTAAAAAGGTTTATGACATTGGGTTGAGACAACTCGTTCCTTTTGGTAAATGGGGTTTGTATTTTTGAAGAGTCGTCACCTAACGATTTTAAGGTGCGTTAGGGCACCTAGGGGGTTCATTTATAAGTATGTTTGATAACCAGAGACAGGGTAAGGGCTTGCAATTATCCTAAGGGGAAGGTGTTAGGCACCTCTCAGGATCCACAAGTATGGTTCCCGACCAAACAACTTTTGTGAATTTGTACAATTTAGCAAAAAAACAGGTATAGCTCAAATAATAGGGGGTTTAAGTCTAAATACACAGATATTTGAAAACAGTTAATGGGAAGCTAGATTTTGAAAGGAATTACAATCTAAGCATGTTTGTGAAAGTGAAGGGGTATCCTAGGTTCGTTTATAATATGGATCACATCAATGCAATACCCGGTATGACACTCCTCGAAGAGGGGCTACACGTGGTATTAGCGCACCGGTCATCATGTCCATATCTACCCTTTCCCAACCCGTGAAATTAACTAAAGCGAGTGTTGGTCTCGACCTCTATTGCATGCTGTTACCCGTCCCTTCCTATCAGTCCCAGAGGAATTTAGGACTTCTATCCTATGAAGGAGGTGCTAGGCAGACCCTCAAGTTTTTAAAGGTAAAAATACTAAGGCGACATATAAGAAAATCAGATAGGACTTCAATTAAGGGGATCACGAAAGACAAATAAAAGGCTCAGATATACCTCCACTCACAGTACACATAGACAACATGACTCATACACAATTAAGGTCCAGATTCAGATTCTGATCCTAAGCATGGTATCTAAGTGATAACACAAAGACAGATTTATTGCATAACTCATAGAGGAGGTCCTAATCAGGCTTGCTTACTGGTTTTAAACATACTGACAGTCAAGGACTAATCACAAAAGACAATTCTGGTTTTATTTTCTTGTGGTTGATTACCTAAGGCTTGCCTAGGCGTGCAACAATTATTCATAGTTGATAACAACTTCAGGTCGTTATACTTAATAACATGTTCTAAATGTTGCAAATGTTCAGAGACTAGTTACCAGTTTGTTAGAACAGGAAGACTGTTTTATACATCTGTATTTAGACTAAGTGTAATTAAATGAGTACGATCCTATAACATGATATATAATGCAGAATGGTGCACATGCAGTCGCTAAACATGATCTCTAAATGCACATAGAATTACAACATTATGCACAATTTCAGGAATAGCATGGGTGACAGTTTTTAATGCTTGTTTATCTTAACACATGTTTGCTAAGTGTAGAGCATAGTTGCAGCATGAATACCAACTGATTTTAATACATTTATCCTAAGAAAGTATCTCTAAATAAAGTTTCAGAACAAGTTTACAAGGCAGAATCACATAATAGCGATTTTTGTTTTTTGGGTATTATTTGCCCTATAGACAGGATTTCTAAGTGAGGGCAATAAATGATGACATGCTGAAAGAAAACAGTGTATATGAGCCTAAATATCATGATATCTAATGCATGGCATGCTTGGCATATGTTGTACCTAAACATGGCTGCTATTACACATAGAGAAAGTAAACTTATAAACATGGTCTCTACCCTTGATTATACTACAACATGCATATCACCCACCCATTTTTCACTATCCGACCCTAGAGTTGTTTACAATTAGTTATTACAGACCATTGAATAGGAATTACATAACTGAAAATAAAGAAAATAAGAAGTTAACTATAGGGAGCCTATAGAATAGGCCCAGATTCTCCATGTCCTCAATGCCAGGTAATGTTTCACAGCCTTTTCACAATCCGGATGTGTCAGAGTTCCCTAAGGACCTCAAGGGATCCAGGGCAGTGCTCACACCCAAATTTCATAGCCAAGATAGAGTAAGTGCAGTGTGGAAAGGCAAGCTTTTGTGTGTCAAAGTTCAGAGGGAGCTCAAGGGTCCCAAGGCAATGCTCACACAAAAGGGGCAGAACTTAATGGTCTAAGAGTAGAGTGAGAGTGCTTAATATAGTTTGAAAACTTTGGGTAAGAAAACAGTTTTGGAAAAGAGACTTAATGGAAATAGCTTTCATAACAAAAGTTTAACTGATGAAAACAATTTGAAAGAACATGAACACCAATCTCAGAACCAAGGCAAAGTCAACATCACACAAAGGACCCAGAATGGTCCAACAACCACAAACAAGGGTAAGGGGATTTGAGGGACACATAGGTACAGAGTACTGAATATGTAATTGGTAGGAGTATGCATAAACAATCAGAGATCCTAAGGGGTTTAGGAATCGGGGAATACAATGGGGTATAGGATTAGACCATCATAATAGTACCAAACAGTTAAGACCCCGATCAGAATAATGTACCAAACACAGGCATGTGGGATTCATATAAAAAACATGTATTTAAGTATACAGAGACATGTTGGTCATGACAAACAAAGCATAACTTAGCATGTATGTTGGCTTCAAGATCTTAATTACATGTTGAACAACAAAGTAATAAATGAAAGCAAATTAGAAACACAATGAATTACAATAGTAGTAGAAACATATTGGTTAGAGAACTAAAATCTAAATTAGAACATATCAGTAAGGTGAAGAAAGCAGTAACACAAAGCAAAATATAGGAGATGCACATTAGTTAGCCTTGGCTTGCAGTCGGCTAACTTAGAGTAGTAGCAAGTAGCACAGAAGAGAGAATAGAGAGAGTAGCAAGTTTTAGTTGTGTGGGAGAGATTTGAACAGATTAGTTCCGTGTTTTTTAAAATGAGAGAAAAGCATACATATATATAGTTTTGAAAGCTGGGTTGAAATAAGGTAAAATCCAGAATCAATTAACAATTATGGAACTTAGTATCAATTCGAGTGAAATCAGCCCAAGTACTCCCATAATTAAGGGAATTATTCAAACGGTGAGTACAAATAAGGAAAGGGACCATATATAGACTAAAGGGAACATTCAAACAGTGTGAAATCAGCATGAATATCCCTTGATTGAAAGGGTTAAATTCAAACGTCTAATAGGCAAATAACAAATAAGGAAAGTTCCCATGCATATACCATATAAGGAAACGATTTCAACCCAATACAAGTATGCAATTGAGACTAGGTTCATCGGATATTAATTAAGGAAATAAGAATCAATTAACAGTAAATCAACCATGTAACAAGGTAAGAAATAAGTTAAAAGTCGAAAGTCAGTAAGAATAGTCCATAAGAAATCAATAAGGTTTTTCCAAATCTCAAGGAATCAGGGATTCAAATAATAAATCAAGAACCCTAACGAAGTAAAATTATAGAGAAACAAGGATTCGAACAGGAATAACATCAATAGGAAAATAATAGGCAAGCAAAAGCATATCAAGGTAAAGAAACACATAAAATCAGGGGTTCGATGCTAGCACACATTAAACGAACAGGGAGAATTAAAGAGTCAAAAGCCTTAATGACTATAGTAGCAAACTCACATAGGTTTAGAGACAAAGCAGTAACACTAAAGGGATTAAACGGAATGAACACAATATAAGCAGAAGAAAACAAAATCAGGAACCCTAATGAGCAAAAATAGGGTAAGATCACATAAATCTTAAAACATTTATGAGAAATAAGAGTTCATACAATTAAACGAACACATCAGTCAAAGAGAGACTCAGAAACATAGAGTTTTCAACATAATAAGTCAAATGAAAAGAGAACTTCGAATAAATCGTTGAAACATAGAAAGAATCACAGAATGATACTAAAAGCGGAAGAAAAAATCATTTTGAAAGAAGGGTTATGAAACCCTAATTTTGAGACGAAGAAACGTTTAGAAATAGGAAGGTTTTTGAAAGAAACATGTAAAATTTCATAATATACACAGATCTAAGACATATCTAAAAGCAAATCGGAAAATCTTGAGAGTTAGGATTTCAGAGAACCCAGAGAAGATAAGAAAACCTTAAAATGTTACTGGCTTTAGCCGAAAAAGTCATAGATCTTACTCGAACGACCGGAGGTGGCCGAAAAATGGCATGAAGGACCATGGGTAGGAGTTGAACCACTCCAGGTTCACCTAAGGACCTCAGGGTAGTATCAAATCGGCGTGGGGTGAAGCAGAGGCTAGTGGATGGTGAGAGGACATAGCTTCCGGCGAGGGAGGTGGCCGGAGAAGATGGACAGCGTCCATCGAAGAAGAGGGAGACGAGAAGAGGTTCTAGAGAGAACCAGAGAATGAGAGAGAGGGAGGTAGAGAGATGATTGAACGGGGAGTGAATGGGGGGGGGGGGGGGGGGGGGGGGAGTCGTTAGGTCTTAATTTGGTAAGACTGAATCTGGGCCGTTGATCTAATTTGATCAACGGTCCAGATTGCACACAGGATTGGGTCGGGTAGGCTTAGATATTGGGCTTGGGTCATTTTGGGCTAAATTAAATGGGTTAGGACCAGATTTGATTTAGGCTATATTTTAAATAAAAATTGGCTACTAGTTAAATACCCAATTAAATAGGTAAATAATTAATAAAAATAGCTAATAATTACATAAAATGAAATTAAGGTTAAATAGGTGAAATTAAGGTAATTAACTAGTGTTTAAAATATAAAATGGCTGATTATTGAATTAAAATAGCATAAAATGTACACTTAGGCTATAATTGCAAAATTATTGTAATTATAGCCAAATAATACCCAATTGGCTAATTTGTGAAATAACTAAATCCTAATAGGATTAAAAATGATATATAGATCTAAGAAATATTTTGAAATTATTTGTAATGCAATTTATGAATAATTATTGGATGTAAAGTACAGAATAAATTAGAAAAATAAATTGATAAAAATATGGAAAGTTATGAAAAAATACCAATTATCATAAAAAGTGATTTTGAAGGTATATATGAAAATTTTAAAATAATTTGAGGAAAAATTGGGTATCAACAATTAGATGATGTTTACAAATGATTGGGGTCCCCTTTATATAGGAAGGAAACACACGGTTTTCATAAATTACTCTATTCATAGAAATACTAGGGGTGTCTATATTCTTGATTCCCCACGTGAACTATTATTATCATCTGCTCATGGTCCCAAAAAAATACGTATTTGAATATGTTTATCCGAAAGGCATATTGATTTTTATGACGTTCCGAGAAAACTTTATTAACGTATTTCTTATGCATGTCATGCATTTATATATGTACATTGACCCATGACCATATGGCGTTATATACGCGTATATATGTATATTATATTTATATGGGATATGGGAAAAGTTTATGACGTTATATACGCACCATCACTTGATCAGTTGGTATATATTGATGATGTTGCCCATAGTGGCCGACAATATGATAGGATGCCCTCAGAGACTTGATGATATTATGTACACATATACCTATGCATGACACGACATTTATATGAACATGCATGACATTATAAATATTTCATGATTTACAAAGTTATTCAGATTTACATATGGATTTCTCTATTCCATGCTTCATATATGTCTCTTATGTGCTGATTTTCATACATTACATACTTAGTACATTATTTGTACTAACGCCCTATTTCACGGGGCCTGCAGTTTATGACCGCAAGTGCAGGTAGGCAAGCTGACGGTCCCCCTTCGTAGGATCCTTGATCAGCGAGAGTCGGCGTGCTCCACTTGATCCGGAGATGCTTTTGATTTTGGTACAATATGTTTGTATATATATGGGTATGACGTGGCTCAGTCCCGTCTTTGTACAGTTATATTTCTATTAGAGGTCTGTAGACATGATGTCTAGTTGGATAGTATGTGGCCTTGCCGACTTCCAGTTTTGAGGTATATAATTGTCTATAGCAGCCTAGTCGGCTCTCCCTACGTATGTTGCACGTATGTGTATATATGCCTTTTTGGGCAGGTTTCCTTCATGTATATCATTCTCGTAATTCAGCAGATGTTATTCAGGTTTATATCTTAGAAGAATGCTTAGGGGTGTTTGACAGGTAGGACTCAGGAACCCGTCGCGGCCCATCGGTTTGGGTCGTGACACAAACTTATAACGTTACTATATTGGAATTGATCGTACTCGACTCCGATGTTCCTTGAGCACTTAGGTCTTCAAGCCTCTTATTTTGCCTTCGAGATCGAGCTTGGTCTTTATTGAACTTTAACCCTCGATGCGGCCTATCGAGCTTACAAAATCGTGGTCATAGGATTTTGACCGTATACAATCTTATAAGTGGAGAAGGGTAGAGCGCATGCCTATATCCAGAACCATGTGAGCTTCAAACCTTGCGCTAGCTGACCATCAGGGAATTTCTTGGTTTTAAACAAAAGAGTTTTAGGTTCTATGACAGTGTAAACAATGCTTACACAATTAGGTCACTTTGCGTGGCATTGATAATATCCCGAAAACTATGATATTTATCTTCATGTTTTGCCACCTCATCTTCCTCATTTTTGTTCCTTGTGTCCTGGAAATCTTGTGCATGCCAGAAGATACAATCTCATGCTATATTACTTGATCACATGAAAGAAAAATTAGCCACAGAGAAATGCAACACAGTCATAATTCAGACTGAAGTAGGACTGAAGTAGTTGTTATGAGGAATTTCATAACATATGAGTGCTTGAGAAAATCAGGGGACTATGTTAATAATGATTGTTATATGATATGCGGATGACACAGTGGTAATTGGTTATGCGTGAAGCAGATGAGTTGCAAGATGAGGTATTTGAGGGTGATAAATACTGAGTTGTGTGTACTGATTGCATATCGGTTTTTACACCAGCAGAAAAAGTTGGCGTATAAAAATAAGTATCACAAATTACATGGCACTAATAATGTAAAAATACTTTATGCTGTCAATCTATTTAACCTTAAATCTTAATACTTGTATTGGTCGAAATTTGAATCAATCTTAATAATGACAACGGCCGAGGTTGAAGCTTAGGTCGGCCGACAATTAGGTTTGAAGGCTCTAATTCGAACGAGGTCGACATCAGAGACCCAATGTAACAGTAGTATAACTTTAAATTAGAATGACGGAATATTCTGTTATATTCCTTCTCTTGTATTTTTTTTAGGGTTCCTTAAAGAATGTCCCCTATATATAGAAAAGAGGGGTGAGGAAAAAGGCATTTGAAACTTTGGGAGAGAACCTTTTGTAATATTGACTATTGAAAGAACATACACTTCTTGCCTTTTCTATTGATTCCCAAGTTAGGAGACAATTTTTCATATACAAGATCCAAGAACATTGTATTTCATCCACGTTGCCCGTCTTCAGTTTTGCTGACAACGAGATTGCTAATTGTCATTGCTTGGCTTTTGGGCGAGTCATCCTTTGTTACTATATTTATTGCCATTGTATGCATTTATTTCAATCATTCACTCATATATCCATCATCAATCATTATAAGAATCTTTGTCTAATATTCAATATTGCAGTGTCTTTATTTCGTCCATCTATTACTACCTTCACATATCTAATAGTCATTAAACTTAATTAGGATTAACCTTCCGTTTTATTCATCGAATCTTTCATAAAAGTTTTTATCATATTTTTAATAAAACAATACTTAGCGTTTAGTTTTCTGTAGTCCTGCTTATTAGCAAATTCAATAGAACACATAAGTATTATTGCGGAACTGCTCAAGTGGAAAGAAACTTAATTTCTATATAACTTCTATCTACATAACTATAAATTCCTTTGATGTTGCTTTTCTTTGGAAGCCCCTTGATTTTTACTTCCCTCCAGCTCTTTCTTATGACACCATAACACCAACAAAAATAACCTGACCTTGAGTTCACAATGAATACAATCTCCCCGTCACGGGAAGAGCAGAATAATATATGTTTAGTATACGGTCGAAATCCGGTACGCCCGATTTCATGAGGTCAAGGTGTCACTCCGAGCCCGTGTTCAAAATGGACCGAGCAAGATCAGTGGGTTGAGTTCGAACCTGATGATGGAGTGCAAGGCTCGATGACCGAGGCGCACAATACCAGCGCGGTGTATGACCGGCCTCGAGATAATGCCGGTATGGGTTTGTAACAGAATGGGCGGGATTCCCGCAATGGCGCAAAGACCAAGGCGTAAATCCCGGAGCGAATTTGTACGAATTCGTACTAGGCAGTTAGACAGCTGTGCAAATTAGATTCCTTACTAGAAATAGAAATGTACCTTATTTGGGGTCCCGTATTATATAAAGGGGAGCACATTCATTTATAAACATCATCAATCATTGGAAAAGAATATACACTCTTACTTTTTCATTCATCTCTCATCAGAGTTGTTCCTTAGCTTTGTTATACTTTCTTTACTTTACTGCTCGTATTAGTGCTCCTCGAGGTCACCTTGGCTCGAGGTCGAGGCCCGCTCATACACTGGTTTGATTCAACTTGCTCACTTAACTTATACATTTATATTCTTGTTTATTAATTAGTATTGAACCAGATCACGTATCTTTAAGACCTCAACACAAATTTAATTGTTACTCAGATTTTAGGGTAAACAGTTTGACGCCCACCGTGAGGCCTAAAGACAGTAGTGATTGTTTCAGTGATGATTTCGATAACACACGTTATTTTCACACTTATTCTTGTCAAAGATTCTTTGTTTTCAGGTCAAAACATATCTAACTCACAAAACGCACCCGTACACAACAATGATGAACTCGGATTCCATGGTGAAAATGATAACATAGTTGCTCTAGGGACCGGTATACCACCGCTCAACCCTGGGGGAGTGCCGATTGCAGAGCCAGTCGATGTTAGTTCACACGTTGCTTTGAATGCGAACTTGGGCGCAGACCTCGGAGGAAGTGTACGCGGGGAAGCCCGACCTGGTAGTCAAGAAACACAGGGTGTAAGAATCAGGGAGTTAGCCTCCAAGTAATCTTCGAAATGCTGCAAGCTCAGCAGGTTGCTATTGCTCAGCTGCAAAGTCAACAAAAACTCCAAGTGTGGTTGAACCAGAGATCACTCATCGTACTAAGCCGATGCAAGAAAGGTCGAGGTGAAACGGATCAGGGACTGACCCTATAATCATGAAAATGCTCGAAGAGCTCACCAAAAGAATCGACTCGGGAGAAAAGCGGATCGAAGATAATGACAAAAGGCGGAGACATACAACTCCCGATTCGATCAAATACCAGGAGCACCTCCGATCTTAAAAGGTTTGGATTCAAAAAAGTTTGTGCAGAAGTCGTTTCCCCTGAGCCCGGCTCCGAAGATCATTCCAAAGAAATTATGCATGCCAGGTATACCGAAGTACAACGGAACCACTGATCCTAATGAATATATCACTACATACACATGCGGTATAAAGGAAAATTACTTAGAAGACGATGAGATCGAGTTCGTTTTGTTAAAAAAAATAGGGAAACTTTATCTAAGGGAGCAATGATTTGGTATCACAACTTGCCCCCGAACTCTATCGATGCATTCGCCATGTCAGCAGATTCGTTTGTAAAAGCGCACGCTGGTGCTATAAAGGTTGCAACGAGGAAATCAGACACCTTCAAAATCAAGCAAAGGAACAACGAAATGCTGAGGGAGTTAGTGTATCAGTTTCAGATGGAACGGATGGAGTTACCACCGGTCTTCGATGATTGGGCCGTTCAATCTTTCACCCAGGGGTTAAACGAGCGGAGCTCGATAACATCACGACAATTGAAGCAAAATCTGATTGAGTATCCAGCTGTGACTTGGGCAGATGTGCACAATCAATATCAATCGAAAATCAAGGTCGAAGACAACCAGTTAGGAGCCCCCTCGGGCTCAGTATATTCAAACAGGTTGGGAGTGAAAGCCCCGAGGGATACCGACAGGGAGCCGAGGTCAAGCAGGGAACTATATTAGCCATATACTACAGAGCGAAGGAATAGTGATCGGGACGCCATTCATCCCGGAATGATCGAAGAATTGATCGAGGGTCAAATCCTCGAGGACTCCTGAGTAAGAATGGATTTGATAAGCATATTGCACCCGCAGAAGCACCTCGATTATCGAAGTATAACTTTAGCGTCGATGCCTCAAATATCGTTTAGGCCATTGGAAGGATTAAAGACACCAGGTAGCCCAGGTCCATAAAAATTGACCCTTCTCAAGGGAATCCTAACTTGATGTGTAAATATCATGGTACACACGGCCATAGGACCGAGGACTGCAGACAGTTGACAGAAGAGGTAGCTCGATTATTCATTGAGGGTCACCTTCGAAAATTCCTCAGTGACAGAGCCAAAAATCACTTCAGAGAAAGAGACGGCAATAGAAGGAATGAGCAAGAAGAGCCTCAGCATGTCATCTACATGATCATGGGCGGGGTCGACATCCCACAAGGATCTGTCTTCAAACGCACCAAAGTGTCGATTACAAGGGAGAAACGGACTTGAGACTACATGCCCGATGGCACCCTTACATTCAATGACAAAGATACAGAAGGCCTCTCTCAGCCGCACAACGATGCCCTGGTAATTTCAATTTTTCTAAATAAAATCCAAGTTAAACGTGTTCTTGTGGATCCAGGTAGCTCGGCAAACATAATCAGGTAGAGGGTCGTAGAGTAGCTCGGACTACTAGATCAAATTATACCTGCATCTCGAGTCCTAAACGTCTTCAACATGGCTAGTGAAACAACAAAGGGAGAGATAATCCTACCAGTAAACGTAGTCGGGACCATTCAAGACACAAAATTTCATGTCATCAAAGGTGACATGAGGTACAATGCACTGCTCGGAAGACCGTGGATCCATAATAAGAGGGTAGTACCATCGACCCTTTACCAAATGATAAAGTTTCCAACAATAGATGGTGTGAAAACAGTTTACGGGGAACAGAACGCAGCAAAGGAAATGATTGCAGTTCATGATTTGACACCAACGCCAGTACCTTCGACCTCAGAAAAGTTGAACATCAAAGACAAACAAATGGCTAAATAGCAATCACCCTCCCCAGCCCCGATCGGGCCCGAGGAACAGGTAATCGAGGACGAAGAAGAGGATTTCCTTACCCCTCGAGCTTTTGTTGTTCCCGAGGAATCAGATGTAACAAAGTCAACAGTCGAGGAGCTGGTATATGTGATATTGATCGAACATCTACCCGAACGAAAGGTATAAAGGGAACGTAATTAACTTCCGAACTCAGGAAAAAACTCATTCAATTCCTTATCAACAATATAGATTGTTTTGCTTGGTCCCATTTAGACATGATAAGGATCCCACCGGAGATACCAACACATCGGCTAAGTCTCGACCCTAGGTTTAAACCAGTGAAGCAAAAGATAAGGCCCCGGTCCGAGGTAAAAGATGCATTCGTAAAGGACGAGGTAACTAAACTTCTCAAAATAGGGTCCATTAGGGAAGTAAAATACCCCGAGTGGTTAGCCAATGTGGTCGTAGTCCCGAAAAAAGGAAACAAACTTAGAATGTACGTAGATTACAAGGATTTGAACAAGGCATGCCTTAAAGACTCTTTTCCGCTACCTAACATCGATCGTATGATCGACGCCACGACCGGCCACGAGATCCTTACCTTTCTCGATGGCTACTCATGGTACAATAAAATTCAAATGAACCCGGAGGACCAAGAAAATACCTCATTTATCACCAAGTATGGAATTCCCTTTGGGCTAAAAAATGTAGAAGCTACGTACCAACGCCTAGTTAATAAAATGTTCGAGCAACATGAAACTCAACCACGAGAAATGTTCTTTCGGAGTCGTCTCGGGCAAATTCCTAGGTTTCATGGTGTCGAATAGGGGGATCGAGATCAACCCCGAAAAAATTAAATCCATCAAAGATATCACTGTCGTGGACATTGTGAAAGCCGTACAACGACTAACCGGACGGATAACAACTTTGAGCCGATTCATTTCGAGGTCATCAGATCGGAGTCACATGTTCTTTTCCTTGCTTAAAAAGAAAATTGATTTCACATGGACCCCGGGGTGCCAACAAGCCATTGAGGAACTAAAGCGGTACTTATCGAGCCCACCCTTGCTTCACACTCCGAAGGCAGATGAGAAGTTATACTTATACTTGGTCGTGTCCGAAGTAGCGGTAAATGTCGTACTAATTCGAGAAGAGTAGGGTACGCAATTTCCTAATTATTATGTAAGTCGAACCTTAGGAGATGCTGAAACTAGGTATCCACACTTGTATTAATAAGCGCATATAGAAAATTGAAGCCATATTTCCAATGTCACCTCACATGTGTGTTAACTACTTATCCACTCCGAAATGTTTTGCACAAGCCCGAGTTGTCGGGTCGACCGACCAAATAGGCCATCGAACTTGGTGGGTATGATATCGAATATCAACCTCGAACGACTATCAAGTCTCAAATATTAGTTGACTTTGTGGCCGATTTTACACCTACCCTCGTACCCGAAGTGGAAAAGGAACTTATACTAAAGTCAGGTACATCATCGGGGGTGTGGACCCTTTTCACAAACGGTGCCTCGAATGTGAAGGGGTCCGGGCTCGGCATTGTTTTGAATCCACCTATAGGTATCACTATTAGACAATATATCAAAACTTCTAGGTTGACTAATAATGAGGCCGAGTAGGAGGCCATGATTGTAGGTCTCAAATTAGCCAAAAGCCTGGGAGCAGAGGTCATCGAGGCCAAGTGTGACTCTCTATTGGTGGTGAACCAAGTGAAAAAAAGCTTCGAAGTTTGGGAAGATAGAATGCAAAGATATTTGGACAAGTTACATGTGACATTGCATCGTTTCAAGGAATGGATGATAGACCACATACCTCGGGAGAAAAACAGTGAGGTAGACGCGCTTGCAAATTTGGGGTCCGCAGTTGAAGAAGATGATATCGTCCCGGGGAATGTTGTCCAGTTGTCAAGATCTGTGATCGAGGAAGGTCATGTTGAGATAAACTCTACAAGTTTGACTTGGGATTGGAGGAATAAATATATTGAGTATTTGAAGCACGGAAGGCTCCCCTCGGACCCTAAAGAGTCGAGAGCTCTACGAAGTTAAGCAGCCCGATTCGCATTGGATGAAAATGGAACGTTGTACAAGAGGACCTTCGATGGACCATTAGCGATATGCTTAGGACCAGGGGACACCGATTATGTTTTGAGGGAAATACACGAAGGCACTTGTGGGAACCACTCCGGCGCTGACTCTTTGATTCACAAAATTATTAGAGCAGGGTACTACTGGGATAGCATGGAGAAAGACACTAAGGAGTCTGTTCGAAAATGTGACAAATGCCAAAGGTTTGCGCCAATGATCCATCAGCCCGGTGAAAAACTCCATTCAGTCTTATCCCCGTGGCCATTCATGAAGTGGGGGATGGACATCGTCGGCCCCCTCCCAACAAAACCAGGTAAAGCTAAATTCATTTTGTTTATGACTGAATACTTTTCCAAATGGATGGAAGCGCATGCCTTCGAGAAAGTAAGAGAAAAAGAGGTCATAGACTTCATATGGGATCACATCGTGTGTCGATTTGGGATACCCGCTGAAGTCGTATGCGACAACGGGAAGAAAATCATCGGCACCAAGGTAACAAAGTTCCTCGAAGAACACAAAATAAAGACGATCTTATCGACACCATATCACTCAAGCGCGAACGGACAGGCCGAGTCAACGAACAAGACTATTATCCAAAACTTGAAGAAAAGGTTGAGTGACGCAAATGGGAAATGGAGAGAGGTTTTGCCCAAGGTCCTTTGGGCGTATCGAACGACATCAAAGTCCATCACGGGGGCAACTCCATTCTTTTTGGTGTATGGCTCCGAAGCATTAATCCCAGTCGAGGTCCGAGAACCTAGCATCAGGTTTCGGCATGCAATGTAGGAATCAAATCACGAGGCTATAAACACTAGCCTCGTACTATTGGATGAAAAAATGAGAAGCTGCAGTTGTTCGAATAGCCTCACAAAAGCAAAAAATCGAGAGATATTATAACAGAAAGGCCAACCTTCGTCACTTCGGAATCGGGGATTTAGTTCTAAGGAAAGTCACCCTCAATACTCGAGACCCGAATGAAGGGAAACTATGAACAAATCGGGAAGGACCATTCGAGTCAACGGAAAAGGATCTTACAAACTTAGCACGATGGAAGGCGAACTATTGCCAAACAATTGGAATGTATCACTGCTCAAACGATATTATTCCTAAGGTATGATCTTCTCATTTTTTCCATTTATATTTGAGACTAACTCATTTAGGTGTTCGATTAAAGACGTCGAAGCACCCTTCTACACGAAGACCTTATATTTTAAAGCACGCGTTGCACTCTTTTTTCCTTAGATCAGGTTTTATCCCAAATGGGTTTTCCTGCAAGGTTTTTAATGAGGCAACAACTATATTCTACCAAAGGAGAATTCAATAGTATTCGATGCTTCTTTTCAATCAACCTCGAATACTAGGGGGCATCACCCTCGAAGGCTTTATTTTTTATGAAAATACTTCACGCTTAAGAGGGCCTCGATAGGAAACTTTGTGTCTTGAAAACATTTGCTGCTACACGAGCTCCATACTTATGATTCTATGTGAGAAAAGACTCAAGAGCCAAAACATAAACACACCTCGGCTACTCGGGGACTATCATCGACAGTCAAGAATTTGAAGTAGTCTAAACTCGGAGTCGTAAGACCTCAAAGAGGCACCCCTCGACGTAAAGTCCAAGTCCATCATACTCAGGGGACTAACATTTCGAACAAGTTCGAAATGCTATCGGGAAACAAGTCCAAGAGACATGCCTGAAGGTTACGTCCATATTAAAGACTACAATCATATGAAAAGGATATGGCAGAAATGGTGCGACTCGGAGACGTCCGACTTCCTTTATGAACTAAAGGCCTTCAAATACTTCGAAAAACCGGTTAAATAAAGGCTACCCTCAGCAAAATAAATCAAAGGGCTTCGATAAAATCAACCCTCGAGAAACCTCAAGAGGTATCAAAATTACTTACACACAAACTTGTGCTAAGGCACTAAAAAAAAGGGTTCTGATTGACATTAAACCCTCGAAAAACCCAATGGTTAAAATACATGCCAATGCATAAACATAGAATTTTTTACTAAGTCTTTTAATATGAAAAAGGGAAAACAATAGCCATCTCTTAGAGGCCATAACGACCCGACTCAAAAGAGCCTAAGGGATGATACACTTAGGGTTCGAGACCTCACTCTCACCCCATCCGAACCCAAGGGTTCGATTATACCGAGCCCAAATAAATATTGTGATTATGGCTCGGAGACTTGTTATTATTCGACACAAAGGGTCTATGCCCCAAAGGTTCGAAATTTATTCGAACTCGACCACGACAACTTCAAAGGAACCATTATTGATACCCAATTTTTCCCTATAATATTTTCAAATGCACATATACCTTCAAAACTATGCATTAACATCAATTGATATTTTTTCATAATTTTTACATTCTTTAGGGATTTTTCATTAATTTATCCCAGTATTTTATTTATATAAATAATTAAAAATTGCATCACAAATGACTTTATAATAATTTCATGGTTTAATTTTGTTATTATATTCATATTAAGCTCAAATTATTTCACAAATGGCCAGATTTACACATTTTGGTTACAATTGCAATAACTTTACAATTATAGCCCAGGCATGCATTATTACATGATTTTTACCAGAAAATAGCTCATTGTATTTTTTTTAATATTGGGTAATTATTTTAAAACATTTCTATGCATGCAAATTATTTTTTTATAGTCTGTTAATTTATAAAATATTTATTCTTTATCAATTGTTTGGGTATTTTGACAAATAACCCTTTTTATTTTAGATCTAACCTTTTTACCAGCCCAAAACCCTCTTAATATTAACCCAAAAAAGCCAGCCCAAACCCCTTAGGCCCAATATACCTACCCGACCCAATAACCCCTCTTCAATGGTGGTCGTTGAACTTTTAGATCAACGGTCCACATCCACCCTTACCATAATTAATCCTAAAGTACCCTAAACCCTCCTCATAACCTCCAACCCCTCCGTCATCGTTTCCCCTCATCTCTCAACTCTCTATCAACCTAACCCTAACCCTAGTCGTCGTCACCGGTGTAAACCCCCTCCTATGGTTCTTCTATGTGTTCTCCGACCACCACTGGCCTCCTATACTCCATGGCTCTTCGATTTCATGAGTCCTTGAGAGTATTTCAAGGGCATCTAACTGGTTCTGGCTTGAAACTTGTTTACCGGCTATCTCAGGCCATTTTCGTTTGTAAGTAAGGATTTCTCCTTGTTTTTGTTACGAATCCATGGGTCCTTGACCGATTCACCTCTGCTATTTACTGAAAACCTTAGTTCAATACTATCGATTCTTCTCAAATATTTATAGATCTGGGGTGATTCGAGTACTATTAAGTGTTTTCCTTTAAAAATCGCGTGTTTTAATTGATCATTTCGATTCTTAATCACTCTTCCTAAACTAGGGTTCATCCCAAACTGTTTTCAAAGATTTTTCTAACTTCTCAATGTTTAATTAATTGTTCATTCATCATCTTGACTAATTTTTGCATGAATGTTCAAACCATAGCCGATTCTGTGTGATATACTGATTTCTTCAGCTTTGTTTCAATATTTTGCTATTTCTGTGATACCAGTCGTATTAGTTTACTCCATTTTTGAACTTAAATGTTTTCCCTGTTAAAACTTAGTATTCTTTAGGATATCTACCATAATTGATCTCTATTAGTGATTCAAACCATCTTTTCTTGTTAAACCCAATATTTCTGTGAAGTTTACTTATTTAATTTCTATGAAAAGAATCTGAGTACTTCTTTCCCAAAAATCAGTATTCTTTGGAGATTTTACTAACGGAAAAGTGCCTAAATTTCCCCTCAACTATCAGATTTGGTCTAAAATTTCTCCCCATCCACCTTTTGAGCCAAAAATAACCTTACCATTAATCTTTAGGCTCACTACTGCCCTTCTTACTAACATCCCATATCTAATTTTTCAATTAAGTGACGTGACATTCAATTATTGGCTAATTTAAAACCCACCCATATTATATCCAACCCAACCATTCTACTGAACCGACCCGACCCCAAAGTTAACCCATATTTTAGAAACCCAAAAGCCCCCCCCCCCCACCAAAATAACGTCTGAAGACAGCCAAATAATTAGGGTTCTTGCTCTTCTTCTTCTTTCCTTATCCCAATTCTTAAAATCACGGTTCTTATTATTCATCTTGTTTTAGCTTAAAAATATCTGAATCTTTTTTTTCTACATCTTCCTAAATTCATACAACTGATACTCCCCTCGCTGAAAATTAGGGTTCTTTTTGTTCTTCCCTCTCCGAAATCTGAAAAATCAGAATTCTCAGATCTTCTTCATCTTGTTTTATCTTCAAAATGTCTGAATCTTCTTCTGCTTCTTCCCGTGACCAAAATGAGAACCGTACATGTTATTGTGGATTGATTGCCAACCAATTTACTGCTACGACACCTTTGAATGGTGGTCGTAGATTCTACAAATGTTGTCATTATGAGACTAATGGTTATCGATATTGAGAATGGCGCGACGAAGAACTTCCACCTCATATGTGTCAATGTTTATCCATAAGCAAAGAAATTCGTTGAATGCCCTTCGTCTCGAAAGGAACAAGCTGAGGAAGACGGTGGATGATATGATTGGGAGTAAAGTCGTTGATTTGAATAATGTATCCTTGGGAGAGAAAGTTTCAAACTTGGAGCAGAAATGTCACGACCCAAAACCTATGGGTTGTGATGGCGCCGGACACCACTGTCAGGAAAGCCGACCCCTTAATCAGTTGGAACACTTTCCTGTTTACATTTTAGAATCGAAGCCTCTTCTTGCATTTTCATTGTTAAATAAATAAATTTCGTAATTTAAATACGGCAAGAAACAAACTTAATACAAAAAAAAGAAATACCAAGACATCCCCAGAACCCGGTGACACAAGTCCATGAGCAATTGCTAAGAATTTATACAATTATACAACGCTTGTCCGACAAAATAATTGGACAAAGGCAATAAATATAAAATGTAAGTACACAGAAGGGAGACTCCGGTAGCTGTGGAACGCCTCTGGATGAATGCAGCCCGTATAAGTCCCCAAATTGATCATTCTACTATAAAGGTACCTGTGCAACAAAATGCATAGAAAGTGTAGTATGAGTACATATACATATATGTACCCAGTGAGTATCCCGTCTAAACTCGAAGGAGTAGTGACAAGAGGTCGACTAGATACTCACTAAGGTCTAGCAATATAATATATGACGAGATATGGCTAAAGCAATAGACATGTGAGACAGTAAACAACAAGTACATAGCAAATAACGCAATCCAGATAATAACTGAAAAATGAACAACAAGGTACCAAAATCTCCTCTTAACCAATACCTGACAATCCAGTTATAAGTGACTCAGAACTCAAGTGATCATACACATACCAGGACAAGACAACCGGCCGGAGTCGTAAGGGTGGTCATAAGGACTAAGGTCATAAGCTAACCCACGATCGCGAATCATACCTGCGACTCGCGTGCTGAATCGATAATAATAAGCTAACCCACGATCGCGCATCGTACCTGCGACTCGTGTGCTGACTCGATAATGATAAGTTGACCCACGATCGCGCATCATACCTGCGACTCGTGTGCTGACTCGATAACAAGTGCGTATATATATAACTACATATGTATACCAACTCAACAGGACTGTGCCAATACCACGGATAGTCAACTGGGATATAAATCATAATGTTTCACTCTTCCATATCACCTCAACAGTAATGACAACTCATAACACATACAAAGGTACAAATAGGGCACATAGAGGCATGCTTGTGACTCCTAAAGCTAACCGACATAGCAATATAGTTGCCACGTACGGACTCGCGTCACTTAGTACGTACATGGCCCCCGCAACATGTATACATAGCAATAAGGAACCTATGGGGACATTTCTCCCTTACAAGGTTGGAAAGGAGACTCACCTCGCTCCGAAGTTCCATAACCGGCTTCCAAGCCTTTCCGACGACTCCAATGGATGCACAACGCCCCCAAACTAACCAAACAACGACAAACCAATGAAAATATACTCTAATATTTGCTAAAAATTCAGATTATATAATTTCCCAACTCCGCTCAGTGAATTGACCAAAATACCCTCGGGCCCACGTGCCTGAATTCTGAAATTTCTTGAAGGTAATCTCTACCTGAGGCTTTTCTAGTTCAATCACACAATTTACTCCAATATTCATGCTCAATTCGTGGCTAAAATCAAATTTTATCAGTTCTAGGTTTCCTTGCAATTTTCCCATATTTTTTCCAATTTCTCATATCAAATTTATGTAATAAATCTTGTATTTAACTTGAAAATAAGTAGAAACAACTTACCTTTGATGCTTGATGAAATCTCCCTTGAAATGCTCTCCAAAATCATCCGAGCCAAATGAAAGAAATGGCCAAAATTCGTGTTTAAAGAATCTGCCCCTGCTTCATCGAGTTGTACCTTGCACTTGTGCTGCACAGGTTGTACATCCTATTAAAATTTTCCCTTGTTGAACACCTTCTGTTAAAACACCCGTAACGTCTTGTAGAAATATCCAAATAACACACGGTTTGAAGATTTAGAAACTAGACCAGACGATATTTAATTTGATTGGTTGTACACAATGTAACTCTTTATATATTCCGAGATATGAGATTCTAAAGTCGGCTCCACGCATCAGAAAATTCTAGCGAAACTGCCCCACCAACCATCTTCAATCGGTCATAACTTGTTTCACAAAACTCCAAATGACAAATGGTTTAATTTTCTGAAAACTAGACTTCAAGATCTACAACTTTTATATTTTGCAAATGTTCAGATTCCTTATATATTATTATATATACATTTCCAAAGTTAGCTCTTCGACGCACAATTTGATGTCCAAAAAATGCAGCAGGAAGTTTCTGCAATTTTTCCTTCTTTTTTTTTGTCCGAAATTCATTCCGTTAACCTTTCGAAATCCACCCGAGGCCATCGGGACCTTAACCAATTATACCAACATGTCCCAAAACATGATATGAAATCGCTCGAGGCCTCAAATCACATCAAACAATGCCGAAATCTCGAATCGCACTAAAATTCAAACTTTATGATCTTTGAAATTTCAAACTTCTACATCCAATGCAGAAACCTATCAAATCACGTCCGATTGACCCCAAATTTTGCACACAAGTCATATTCGACATTATGGACCTTCTCTAACTTTCGGAATTGGAATCCGACCCTGATATCAAAAAGTCAAACTCTCGGTCAAACTTCTCAAAAACCTTCAAATTTCTATCTTTAGCCAAATGACTTCAAAATGACCTCCGGACATCCAAATTCACTTCCGATCGCACTCCCAACTCCAGAATCATCATACGAAGCTATTCACAGACTCGGAACCCCAAACAGACATCAATATTATTGAAATGCGCTTCAAGCCAAACTTAGGAAATTTCTTTAAAAATGCCGACTCCCACAATATACACCGAAACGCTCTCGGGTTATCCAAATCCGGATCAGGACATACGCCCAAGTCTGAAATCACCATACGAACCTGTTGGAACCTTCAGATCCTGATTTCGAGGTCGTTTACTCAAAATTCCAGTCTTACTCAATTTCTTCAACTTAAGGCTTCTGAATTGAGAATTTTCCTTTCAATTTAACTCCGAACCTCCTGAATTTCAACTCTGACCATACACACAAGTCAAAATACCCGAAATGAAGTTGTTCATGACTCCCAACTGCTGAACGACGCGCTGGATATCTAAACTACCGGTCTAGTTGTTACAAGAAATCAGAGCGATGGAAAAGAATTGCGATATGGTCATGGGCTATTTTTGTTGTTTTTGTGGCTGGCACAATGTATTGAAGTAGGTGTCCTCTAATCTGCATGTTTTGCGTTGGTGGAACAATGATGGTCTTGCTGTATTAATGATGAAAAGCTGTTGATATTAGTTGTTTAAACTAGTTGTTTTGGTTGTTAAATGAAGGAATATGTAGATTTTAATTTGTTAGATTAATTGTTTTGGTTGGTTGCTGAATTTAGCCGACTTCCGTTGTGAAATTTCTGTTGTTAACCACTGGTAATATGCACACAAGTTTGGTCTTTCTGTATAAATGTTTTGTTTTTGGCAAACTAGTAATTGTCTTTGTTTTTTGTCATATCTAAAGTTTAGCTGTGTTTTGTTTTTGGCAAACTTCTGTTTTTTGGCAAACTTCTGTTCTGATTAGTTGTTCTGAATTTACTGCTCGCTGCATTTTGTTTTTGGTAAACTTTTGTATTTTGTTTAATGGCACTACTAAAAGAGGTAAGCATGTACTTTCAGTAGGAAAGATAGTAAAGGATGCAAGCATGTAGTTTTCAGATTATCAACTAACATCAAACTGGTCATAATGTCAATAAAGAGCATTGTTGCTTCTATATTTACAAGTAGTAATTATTCAGAGATATTAGGAGCAAAAGATGGACAACCTTAAAAAAGAACAAAAAGCCAAAACAAAACAAAATAATCCATTTTCAATCTGCTACCTTTGTTCGCACATGGATGGAAGTTTTCCCAAAGTTTACTTCCTTCAAATGGCTCCAGAATTATAGGAGTACTACAAGCAAATTGATATTTTACCTTTCACCCTTTCCTTCTTAGTATTCACATGCAGGGGAAAATAAAAAACGGAAATCCCCATAATTTCAAAGATAGCAAGTAATTCAACAGATAGCGAGGCAAATAGATAGCATGTAATTCAACATATAGTTCGCTAACAGAAGCTGCTAAAAAATTGTAACGACCCGGTTTGTCGTTACGTGAAACCTGCATTTGTAATTGTTGTTAGTGGCTTATT
>ML275592.1:8363-54266 GCA_005239495.1 Nicotiana undulata
ACACACACACACACACACACACACACACACATATATATATATATATATATATATATTGCTGCGGCGTGCAACCCGATCCATATAACATACGCTGCAGGGTGAAGCCCGATCCATATAATAGTCGACTGCGCCCACTGGGGGTGTACTGACTCCGAAGGGGCTCCTATAGCCCAAGCGCTATATTGCTGCGACGTGCAGCCCGATCCATATAATATATATTACTGCAGCGTGTAACCCGATCCATATAATATATATATTGCTGCAGCGTGAAGCCCGATCAATATAATAGATATTGTTGCGGCGTGCAACCCGATCCATAACAATCCTCATGTACTCGGCTCTCTACCTCACTCAGTTATCCTCACAAGCCACTCGGGCAACTCATCTCAACTCACGGGACTCAGCCCAAAATACCTCTCAGAGTTTTAAAATAGTGTGATAACAATGAAAATAACAATAAGTAGTAAACATGACTCACTTCACAAACTTTCTATCAGAATAGTGTGAGAATAATTTAAAAGTACCCCTGGGGGCCTAAACGGGTTGGCACAAGGCCCCAAACATGGCTTACAACCCATAAACAAGTATAGGTTTCTAAAATACAGGATATCATAAGGTTTCAAATCGAATACGCGGCTTAATATTCGCTACGGGACGGACCAAGTCACAATCCCTATCGGTGCACGCTCACACGCTCGTCACCTAGCATGTGCATCACCTCATTTACCAAAATAATATAAAATACCGAGGTTTCATACCCTCAGGTCAAGAGTTACAATCGTTAATTACCTCAAAACAGTTCGAAAACTACTCCGCGATGCTCTTTCCCCTCGAATCGGCTCCCAAATGCTCCGAGTCTATCAAAATCAGATTAATAACATCAAAATATGCTAGGGACACGAAACTCATTCGAAAACTATCAAAATTAGGCATAATTCCCGAAATTGGCCAAACCCGACCCCCGGACCCACATCTTGGAATTCGATAAAAAACACAAAATCAAAAATCCTCATTTACTCACGAGTCTATACATATCGAGAACATCAAATTCGGACCCCAATAGCCCCTTAAATTCCTCAATCAAAGTCTCCATTCTTTCGAAGCCCTAACCCCCAAATTAACACTGATGTTTCCCACAAATTCACTCTAAATCAGTCCAAATATTACATAGGAATAAGTTTTAGGTTCAAATATCTTACCTCAACAAAGTGCTCTTGATTTCCTCCTTCAAAACCCTCTCCAAAGCTTCAAACCCATATGCAAATGGTGAAAGAAATACCAAAATTCGCTAAGGACCCTTTTTATATGATCTGCCCAGGGATTTCCGCACCTACGACCACTTACGCGCGCACCTGCGGACCCTCACTGTGGAGAATTACTCAACACCTGCGCTCAACCTTCCGCAGGTGCGGCTTCGCAGGTGCGGCAAACCCTTCGCACCTGCAGAACTCTCCTGCCAGCCAAATTCCGCACCTGCGTGCCCCCTTCCTCACTTGCGGTCTCCCTTCCGCAGGTGCGACCACACCAGCAGTTGTGCACCAGCAACAACTTTGCTACATTTTCCAAGTTCAAACCTCCGTTAACCATCCGAAATCAATCCCGAGCCCTTCGGGGCCCCAACCAAATATACCAACACGTTATAAATCATCACCAAAACCTATTCGAACCCTCAGAACACTCCAAATAACATCGAAACACAAATTTGACTCATGATTCAAGTCTAAGAATCCTAAATCTTTCGAAAATCACCGATGATGCCGAACACAACCAAAGCACATCCGAATGACCTAAAAATTTGCACACACGTCCAAAATGACACTACGAGCCTGCTCCAACCTCCGAAATTCCATTCCGACCTCGATATCCTATATTCCACTGCCGACCGAAAATCGCCAAAAATGACTTTCGCCAATTCATGCCTAATTCTACACTGGATATCAAAACCCCATTCCGAACACACTCCTAAGTCTCAAATCACCTAACGAAGCTATACGAGCCATAACATTTACATTCCGAAGACGTTTACCAATAAGTCAACTCCCAATTGACTTTTTCAACTATTAGGCCAATTTAAGAGACTAAGTGTCTTAGTTCTCACCACGACCACTCCGAACCCGAACCAACCGACCCCTGCACATCAATAACAGACTAAACAATGTATGACAAGGCAGAAAAGAGAATAACAGGGCTAATTCTACCGAACGGCCGGCCGGATCTTTACATTCTCCCCCTCTTAAGCAAACGTTCGTCCTCAAACGGGTCTAGAAACATACCTGGAGTCTCAAAAAAGTGAGGATATGTGCTCCGCATATCCCGCTCGGTCTCCCAAGTGGCCTCCTCCACTGACTTCCCCTTCCACCGCACCTTCACTAAAGCTATATCCTTAGACCTCAACCTTATGACCTGACGACCCAAACTAGCCACTCGCTCTACCTCATATGACATATCACCCTCAAGCTACACTATGTTGAAGTCTAAAACATGAGATGGGTCACCAATATACTTCCGGAGCATCGAAACATGGAACACTGGATGAACGCTCGATAAGATGGGTGGCAAAGAAAGTCTATAAGCCACCTCTTCAATCCTCTGAAGCACCTCAAAAGGCCTAATGAACCTGGGACTCAGCTTACCCCTCTTCCCGAACCGCATAACACCCTTCATGGGTGACACCTTCAGCAGTACCTTCTCTCCCTTAAAGAAAGACACATCCCGGACCTTCCGGTCTGTATAACTCTTCTGCCTAGACTGCGTCGTGCAAAGCCACTCCTGAATCAACGTCACCTTATCCAATGCATCCTGAACCAAGTCTATGCCCAATAGCCTAGCCTCGCCTGGCTTAAACCAACCATTCGAAGATCTACACCTCCTACCATATAAAGCCTCATTCAGAGCCACCTGGATACTGGATTGATAACTACTATTATATGCAAACTCCGCGAGTGGCAGAAACTGGTCCCATGAACCCCCAAAATCAATGACACATGCACACAATATGTCCTTCAAAATCTGAATAGTACGCTCTGACTGCCCCCGGTCTGAGGATGAAACGCTATGCTCAACTCAACCTGAGTACCCAAGTCTCTCTGCACGGATCTCCAAAACTGAGATGTGAACTGAGTACCTCTGTCGGAAATGATAGAAACTGGAACCCCATGCAATCGGAGAATCTCCCTGATGTAAATCTCGGCTAATCGCTCTGAAGAATATATAGTACCAAGAGGAATGAAGTGCGCGGACTTGGTCAGCTGATCCACAATAACCCATATAATATCAAATCTCCTCGAAGTCCGTGGGAGCCTAACTACAAAGTCCATGGTGATCCGCTCCCACTTCCACTACGGAATATCTAACCTCTGAAACAATCCACCTGGCCTCTGGTGCTCATACTTGACCTGCTGGCAGTTGATACACCGAGCTACAAACTCAACAATATTCTTCTTCATCTGCCTCCACCAATAATGTTGTCTCAGATCCTGGTACATCTTCGCAGCACCCGGATGGATGGAATACCGCGAGCTATGAGCCTCTGCTAAAATCAACTCTCGAAAGCCATCCATATTGGGCACACAAATCCGTCACTACATCCACATGACCCCATCATCACCAATAGCCACATCCTTGGCATCACCTCGACGGACCCTGTCTTCAAGAACTAGCAAGTGTGGGTCATCATACTGGCGTGCTCTAATCTAATCATAAAGTGAAGACATGGAGGCTACACAAGCCAATACTCATGGGGGCTATGATAAATCCAATCTCACTAACTGACCCGCTAAATCTTGAACATCAAGTGCCAAAGGCCACTCTGTTGCTTGAAGGTAGGCTAGACTCCCCAAACTCTCTACTCTGCGACTCAGGGCATCATCCACTACATTGGCCTTCCCCGCATGATATAGAACAGTGAGGTCATAATCCTTGAGAAGCCCCAACCATCTCCTCTGACGTAAAGTCAAATCCTTCTGCTTAAGTATATACTGTAAACTACGGTGATCAGTAAAAATCTCACAATGCACTCCTTACAAATAATGATGCCAAATCTTCAAGGCGTGGACAATGGTTGCCAGCTCAAGATCGTGCACTGGATAATTCTTCTCGTGCACCTTCAACTTTCTAGACGCGTAGGAAATCACCCTACCGTCCTGCATCAATACCTCCCCAAGGACAACTCTCGAGGAATCACAGTAGACTGTATAAGAACCTGAACACGTAGGAAAAACGAACAGCGGAGCTGTAGTCAAAGCTAACTTAAGCTTCTGAAAGCTCTCCTCACACTCCTCAGTCCACCTGAACAGAGCACCCTTTTGGGTCAGTCTAGTCATAGGTGCTGCAATAGATAAAAATCCCTCTACAAAACGGCGATAGTACCCGGCCAAACCAAGGAAGTTGCGAAACTCGGTAGCTGATGACGGTCTAGGCCAACTCAGCACCACCTCCACCTTCTTCGGATCTACCTTGATCTTATCACAAGACAACACGTAGCCTAAGAATTCCACATAATCAAGCCAGAATTCACACTTCAAATTTTTTGTATACAACCTCTTCTCCCTAAGAGTCTGAAGCACAACTCTCAAATGCTGCTCATGATCCTCCCGAGATCGGGAATATACCAAGATGTCGTTAATAAACACGATGACAAATGAATCAAGATAAGGCCGGAACACATTGTGCATCAAGTGCGTAAAGGATGCTGGGCATTGGTCAGCCCAAATGACATGACAAGAAACTCATAATGAACATATCTAGGCCTAAAGGCAGTCTTCGGGATGTCAAAATCCTGAATCTTCAACTGATAATACCTGGATCTCAAGTCAATCTTAGAGAACACTCTAGCTCCCTGAAGCTGGTCAAACAAATCATCAATACGAGGCAGGGGATACCGGTTCTTCACTGTAACCTTATTCAGCTGCCCATAATCAATACACATACGCATAAAACCATCCTTCTTCTTCACAAACAACACCGACGCACCCCAAGGTGACACGCTAGGCCGAATGAACCCCTTATCTAGGAGTTATTGAAGTTGATCCTTCAATTCCTTCAACTCCACTGGCGTCATACGATAAGGTGGAATAGAAATAGGTTGAGTGCCGACACCAGATAAATATCAAAATCAATATCCCTGTCAGGTAGCATGCCTGGTAGGTCTGCAGGGAACACGTCCGGAAAATCACGGACCACAGGAACAGAAACAACATCAGGAGTCACGCTACTAACATCCCTCACAAAAGCATAATACGATAAACATCCCTTCTCAACCATACACTGAGCCTTCAGGTAAGAAATCACCCTACTAGGCACATACTCAGTATAACCTCTCCACTCAACCCTCGAAACTCCAGGCATAGCCAAGGTCACGGTCTTAGCGTAACAATCAAGAATAACATGACATGGAGATACCCAATCCATGCCCAGTATCACATCAAACTAAACCATGATGAGTATCAGTAGGTCCACACGGGTCTCCAAACCCCCAATAGATATCACACACGACCAATACACATGGTCTACAACAATATTACCACCCACGGGGGTCGACACATAAACAGACGTAACTAATGACTCACAGGGCATATCCAGGAAATGTGCAAAATAAGACGAGACATATGAATATGTAGTACCAGGGTCAAATAGGGCTAAAGTTTTTCAGTGACAGACTGATATAATACCTGTGATCACTGCATCGGAGGCCATATCATCTGGCCTGGCTGGAAGTGCATAGATATGAGCCTGACCTCCACCTGCTCGACCTCCCCCTCTAAGGCGACCCCTAGTTGACTGACTCTCGCCCCTAGATGATTGGGTGGGTGGTGAAGTAACTGGAGCTGAAGTCGAAGGATTTCTCATAGACTGAGATGGACCTCCAATAAAATGAGGACACTGCCTCCTCATATGCCCGAACTCTCCGCACTGATAGCAACTCCCTGGTGTAGGAGACGGGGACTGAAGGGAACCCCTGGAACTAGAATAACCACCCGAAGAACCATGCATGGAGGAAACCCAAACTGATGATGCTCTGGAGGAGCTGTGAGCTGGGAGGGCACTAAATGAAGAATGAACCGAATGAGAACTGCGGGAACCCATCCCCGATGATGTACCTCTATAAGCTGGGCGAACTTGATGAGGAGGCCTAAATATGCGGCCTCTACCATGCTGAAACTGCCCTCTGGAAGGAGTACCACTGAAACTACCCGATCCACGAGGCCTCTTGGCCTCCCTCTCCTCTCGCTCCTGACGGCGAACTGACTCAATATCCTGAGCAATATCCACAACCTGCTCGAAAGTAGCACCAGACACCCTCTCTTTAGTCATCAAAATACGCAGCTGATAAGTGAGGCCATCCACAAACCTCCTGATCCTCTCCCTATCAGTAGGGACTAACACAGTAGCATGACGAGCCAACTCTAAAAACTGCATCTCATACTGCATCACTGATAGCTCTCCCAGACGCAACTGCTCAAACTGCCTACACTGCTCCTCCCGGTGAGACTGGGAACATACTTCTCCAAGAACATAGTGGAGAACTGCTACCAGGTAAGGGGTGCTGCACTAATAGGCCTACGCTTCTCGAAAGACTCCCACCAAGTAAAAGCAGCCCAAGAAAACTAAAAAGTAACAAACGAGACCCCACTAGTCTCCAGAATCCCTGCAGTACGAAGCATCCTCTGACACTTATCCAGAAAACCTTGGGCATCCTCGCCCTCAGCACCACTGTATATTGGAGGCTGAAGTTTGATAAATCTCTCTAGCTTACGCTGCTCATCATCTGGCATAGCTGGAACCATGAAGTCCTGAACTGGAGCAACCGGCTAGGCTGGGACTATCCCCGGTGCCTGAAGGCCCTGTACAACCTGCTCAGGTGTCCGGGCAGCTAGAGTCTGAGTGCCTTCCCCGGCCTGAGATGTAGCGGCAGTAGAAGATACAACAACTTCCTGAGCAAGGCTAGTACATACTGTCAAGATCTGAGCCAAGGTCTCCTGAAGACACGGAATAACAATGGGCATTGTCGGTGCCTGAGCCTGTCCCGCTGGAACATCCGCGGCAGGAACCTGATCCTGAATAGTTGGTGGATCCACTGGTACTGCCCTGGCTGCTGCAGGGCTGGTCCCTTACCTCTACCACGGCCTCGACCTCTCGCTGGTCTAGCTGGTGTCTGGTCACCCTGATCGGTAGCGCGTGTCCTCACCATCTGTGAGAGACTGAAACAATAAGAATTTAGATTTCCAGAATCAACAGAATGGCACGACATAATTCAAGAAATGAGATTTTTCCTAGGAGTTTTGTAGCCTCTCGAAGATAAGTACAGATGTCTCCGTACCGATCCGCAAGACTCTACTAAACCTGCTCATGGCCGTTGAGTCCTATGTAACCTAGTGCTCTAGTACTAACTTGTCATGACCCGAAATCAATAAGGACCGTGATGGCGCCTATCGTGTAACTAGGCTAGCCCTCTAACACAATGAAATCAACATTTTCTGTTTCATATAAATATACATACTCATATTCTGATAAAATTTTACTTTTTAAAACAAGTTCAGCAAAATAAAAACCAAAACGATCCAATTCTAACACCACCCCAGACCTCTGGAGTCAACTGTCATGAGCACCTAATACAGTAAATACAAGGTATCAAAATGTGACTTTGCTACTAATACAGGTCCAAAAGTACTAAAAGTCTATGAAAGGGGAAAGGAATAAAGGTAAGCTGTGGACGTTGAGCAGCTACCTCGATCCTGTATCAACTCCGAAGCACGTGAGAAAATCAACTAGCGAGCTGGCCCGGTACCTGGATCTGCACACAGAGGTGCGGGGAGTAACGTGAGTACACCAACTCAGTAAGTAACCAAAGTAACTAAAAACTTGAGTGCAGTGACGAGCATTTAAAATCATAATTTCATAAAAACAGGTGCCAGGGAACACAAATAGAGTAAATCACAAACTCACATCTTTCCAAAACCTTTGCAACTCCATTTTCCTTCATTTAAACTTGCATATAAATCATCATTTATTAAGGAGACTCAATGTAAAATGAGCGTAAAAAATTAACCTCACAATTTATAGCCTCTCGGGCACAATATCACTCATGAATAGGTTCTCTCAGTCACTCGTGACTCCACTAGCACAGTCCAAGCTCACAGACAACACTCTCACTCAACAGGTACCATAAATACACATAACTGTTGCGGCGTGAAGCCTGATCCAATACACACACACACACACACACACACACACACACACACACACACACACATATATATATATATATATATATATATATATATATATATTGTTGCGGCGTGCAACCCCATCCATATAACATAGGATGCGGCGTACATCTCGATCCATATAATGGTCGACTGCGCCCACTGGGGGTGTACAGACTCCGGAGGGGCTCCTACAACCCAAGCGCTATATTGCTGCGGCGTGCAACCCAATCCACATGTTGTGTATTGTTGCGGCGTGCAACCCGATCCATATAATATATATTGATGCAGCGTGCAGCCCGATCCATATAATATATATATTGTTGCGGCGTGCAGCCCGATCCATATAATATATATTGCTGCGGCGTGCAGTCCGATCCATAATTATCCTCACGTACTCAACTCTCGGCCTCACTCAGTCATACTCACAAGCCACTCGAAAAACTCATCTCAACTCACGGGACTTAGCCCAAAATACCTCTCAGTATTTTAAAACAGTGTGATAACAGTGAAATTAACAATAAGTAGTAAACATGACTGAGTTCACAAATTTTCTATCAGAATAGTGTGAGAATAGTGTAAAAGTACCCCTGAGGGCCTAAACAGGTCGACACAAGGCCCCAATTATAGCTTACAACCCATAAACAAGTATAACTTTCTATAATACAGGATATCATAAGGTTTCAAATCGAATACACGACTTAATAGTCGCTACAGGACGGACCAAGTCCCAATCCTTATCGGTGCACGCCCACACGCTCGTCAACTAGCATGTGCGTCACCTCATTTACCAAAACAATATAAAATATCAGGGTTTCATACCTTCAGGTCTAGAGTTACAATCGTTTCTTACCTCAAAATGGTCCGAAAACTACTCCGCGATGCTCTTGCCCCTCGAATCGGCTCCCAAATGCTCCGAGTTTATCAAAATCAGACTAATAACATCAAATTATGCTAGGGAGACGAGACCCATTAGAAAACTATCAAAATTAGGCACAATTCCCAAAATTGGCTGATGTTTTAGACTTCAATACTACACAATATTATAAGTTAATTGTGCAGTACCCAATGTTCGAGTGCTGTCTAATAAGAAGAACCCGGTTCTTCTTAATCGACTACTTACTACAGTTTGCGGAATAATTAAGAAGTAATAGTAAAGACACAAGGATTTTTACGTGGAAAACACCTAGCTCAAAGGTGAAAAAACCACGACCTACTCCTCAGTAGGATTTGCTCAAACTCTTCACAAGACACTGAGCCAAAACTGACTTACAAAATAAACTCTTTTGTAATCCTAGGACTAACTCTAATCCTCTTTGTATCAACTAGCCTCTAGCTAATTTCTACAGAATTCAAGCTAATTCTAACTTGATCAATTTGTACCTATTACAATTTTCTTCTAATAAAGCTGATAAGATACAATATTTAAACTCCTACTACAATCAACTAGACTCGATATACAAACAATGAAGCTGTTCCTTCTAGTTGAACTGTAGCCTTTGTATCACACAACAATTCTGCTTGCAAAACCTCTGGAACTTTTGCTTCAGAACTATGATTCACTTTTGTACTTGTGCGTCACACTTTCAGCCGTAATACTTTGATTATTTATAGAGGTCGTTTGCTGAGTCCATGATACAATTCTGATCCAACTCTTCCTTGGTAGACAAGTTTGATTGTAACTCAACTTCCTTCCTCTATTCCTGTCCTAGCTGAAATCAACTTTTGTCTTTTCTATCAATTTGCAACCTTTTCGTATTAGGAGACATTATCTTAGTTCTTTGATATTTAGCACACTCTAATATCTCCTAGATTTGTACAATTTGCGATCCAACTACTTCATACAGAAGTGTGTACTATGATGGACCTGGTTCAACTGGACACCTGTTGTCAATCTTCAAAACCCATTCAGTGACATGGGCCAACAAATTCCCTCTTTTTGATGATGACAAACTCTGTGCATTTATCTTGTATACACATCCAACACTTTGTATTTTGTGAGCATTAATCATCAAGAACCAGGTTCATTAGGTCATAAATATCACTTCAAAAATTTGTCAAAATTGAAACCAATAACTAGACACATCTTCGCCCTTTTGGCATCATCAAAAAGTTGCAAAGTGATACTTACCAGTAATTAATTCTTACTCATGGCCAATTTAGGCAACTGTAGGTGCAAAGATGATTAATCAACACAAGAAACCAAAAATGTATGCTAAATCATAAATAGATACATTTACAAAACACCAAGCTTTCATTTAATTAACATGGTTGATCAACACCAAAACAGATTAAAACAAAGACAATCAAAACATGAGTACGACAGAATTAAGAAACTGAAACAAACAACTAAACATAGTCCTGAACTGGGCACTTGATAGGATATGAGGGGGTAGTTCTGGAAATTCCTAAGTTTGGGGTGGTGCAGACGAGGCAGGACTCTTGGTTTGAATAAGATACGACATTTGGTGTAAGACACCCTCAGTTTTCTCCTTCTCCTTGGCTAATTCAGCTTTGAGAGCGTCACGCTCACCTTCTACCTCAACTAAGCGAGTCTTCAAGCGAAGGATCTCCATATCCTTTTGCTCACTTTCTTGCACCAGAGTATGGACCTTGCTGTTGACCGGTTGCTTCCGAGATAAACCAGGTTCATCTGCCGGGTCACTGACAGTGTAATCACATGACAGCAAAGTGTTCTTCCCAAAGAAATCCTTAGCAGTAGCCATTTCAGCCTTCGTTGTGGGAACTCCAAAATGACCCAGAACTACAGTAAGTATAAATCCATAAGGAATCGCATGGGCCTTGGTTCTATTTACCAACCTGTCCAAAAGCTGGATGATCAAAGATGGCCAATTGATCTGCTTGCCTCTATATAGGCACTCCATGAGCGTTAGATCCATATAGTTTGCAATGTGCCTTCGCTCTTGTCTTGGCAGCAGAAATTTAATCACAAACTCAAAGAACAACTTATGTTCAAGCTTCATCTCGCTTTTGTACACTGCCCTGGGTTCAAGCTCTTATTCATTGTCACAAAAGAATCTGGTGATGGTAAGTGTTGAGGCCATTCCATCCAAGCAAGGCCATCTCTGCCTTGTATAATCATCATATCCCTCAGATGGAATGTCTAGAATGACTCCCAGTTCTTGTGCGTCAAAAGAGACTTCAACTCCCCTGACCAATGATGTAACCCTTCCTCCAATCACAGTTGCATTCCCCATGAATTCCACTACTTCATTTCTGACTAGCCTGCCCTCCAAGCGAAGGACCATGTCCTTCCAGCCTTGAGCTGCCAGAAAATCCACTAAGTACCTCATACCCGGCTCCTCCAGGTCTTTCAGCAATTTTCCCTTCAAAATATGTCGCTTGCCAAACATGGCAACTCTGTCCATCGACACTTCTCCAACCTCCTTCTCATCATCTCCACTCCAATCAGGATCATTATCTTTCTCAACAATCTGAACTTTCTTCTTCGACTTTACCTTGGACCGTGTCCTTGTAGATGTACCCACGGTGGTAGCAGACATAGGTGCTGACTTCTTTGAGGAGGCCTTAGTCAATTTTTCTTTGGGTGTCTTGACCACCACTGGAGTAACCTCTTCATTCTGTTGGACCAGGTCCAACATATCATCAACAACAATAGCCTCAACAGGCTCCCCTACTTTCGCGTTCCCTTTCTCAGCTCTCTTTTTCTCTCTTGAAGAGCTTTTTCCATATTTTCCTCTTCTTCACGAACAGTATTTCTCGTAGCTCGTACCCTTGGAACAGGTACACCAATAAACTCATCAGTTTTCCTTTTCTTTGAGGCCTTAGACTTAGGAGTCCTCCTCTTCTTGGGGTTGTATGAGTCCCCCAGTTTCTTAAGTCTCTCAGCCAAGTTTTCTTCCCCAGAAGAAACACGATCATATATCTCCTTCATAAGTTGTTCTAAACCAGCAGTAGCATCCTCTACTTCATTAGTTCCCCCTAAAACTACAACATCATCTTCAAGATTATCAGGAATGGGGCCACAAATACTGAGTATGGAACCATCCTTCCTAGAACCCCTCACACCTGCATCTCCCTCATTCTCACTAATTTTCCCAGTATTTCTTGGCCTTCTTAGCACTTCCACATCCACCACAGACCCAACCAGCACAAATCTATTTGCAGAATTTAACACAGAGGTAACATTAGTATTACCTTTCTCAGCACTTGACGAACCAGGTGCATCGTCCTCTTGTGCTGATTTAAATGATTCACTGGATGAATTAGGTTTAGGTTCTTCTTTAGCTTGTAATAAATCTTCCAAGAACTTTGCTCGTGACCCTGAAGCCACAGATTTTCGTGCAAGAACCTTGACACGACGGGGTTTTGGGGCTGGAATAGGGTTTGGTGTAGTTCTAAGAGCCTCATGATATTCAGGAGATTTAGGTATCTCAGAGGATTCAGAACTATATACCTGTGGGGAATCAGACTCATATACTCCTTCATCGTAGTCACGATTTTGAGAATCAGATGAAGCAGACGACATTTTTAATTTTTGAGAGAAAAAGAAGAAAGGCAAAAGACAGTGAAGATTTGAGTGTTGAATGACTTGAATATGGTTCGTCTATACCTTTATTCACTATGGGTAATGATGGCCTATTTAACTTGTGGATGTGGTAATTGTAACGGATGAGTATTAACACAAGTAGGATACTGATCGATTAAGGACTGTCAGGGATTTGACATTGATTAGACCGTTTCTTTCCCCCTAAAACTAGGCTAATTTATTGAGACGAAACTTCTTGAAACTGGTTCATTTTAGGTAAGTACAAGAATTTGAACTGAACAATAAAAGGATAGAGTCCTACTCATGTATGACTGTAATTAAGTTAATACATGTATGGAGATGAAAACGTACCTTGTCAGTTATGTGAACCAGCATGGATGAACCAGGTTCATCCTAAAAAGACTTTATTTTGCCTCAATTCACAAATAGAGAAACATCATTAGCAACTAGGGAATCATATTAATACATGGCAGAAGAGTATGACAACAAAGACATAGTGATGAGTAATGATTAATCTGCTTAAGTACCCTAATTAAAATTTCTAGCCATAAAACTTTCTCCTTTTTTTTCAATAGGTGATCTTAAAAATCCCTAATTCAAGCTTGTTTCTCTCATAATGCTCCCTACTTAATGCTTTGGTAAATATATCAGTAATTTGATGACCAGTGGCACAGAATTCAATTGAGATCATCCCCTTCTCATAATTATCCCTCAGGAAATGGTGCCTAACATCTATGTGCTTAGTTCTCTTGTGATGAGCCGGGTTCTTAGTCATACTAATAGCACTAGTGTTATCACAGTAAATAGGAATGAATCCCACATCTATGCCAAAGTCCATGAGTTGTTGCTTAATCCACAGCAACTGAGCACATCAAGAGGCTGCAACCACATATTCAGCCTCAGCAGTAGACAAGGCTACTGAATTTTGTTTCTTGGTAGCCCAAGATACAAGGCAGGAGCCCAAAAAGTGAGCCATACCTGAAGTACTTTTCCTGTCAACCAGGAAACCTGCATAATCAGCATCAGCATATCCTACAAGGTCAAAATTACTACCTTTAGGATACCAAAGGCACAAATCAGTAGTGCCCTTCAAATATCTCAAGATTCTCTTCACTGCAGTGAGATGGGACTCCTTTGGATTGGCTTAAACCTAGCACATAGTCCCACACTAAACACGATATCAGGTCTACTTGCAGTAAGATATAGTAGAGATCCAATCATCCCTCTGCACGTCTTCTGATCAACGAATGAACCAAGTTCATCCACATCTAATTTTGTAGTTGTGGCTATTGAGGTATCTATCTCCTTTGAATCTTCCATTTTTAACTTCTTGAGGAGTTCTCTCACATACTTTTGCTGATGAATCATTGTTCCATGCGGAGTTTGTTTGATTTGCAGACCTAAGAAAAAGTTTAGCTCATCCATCATACTAATTTCAAACTCACTCCCCATTAGTGTAGAAAATTCCTTACTGAGCTTCTCAGTTGTTGCCCCAAATATGATATCATCAACATAGATTTGTACAATCAGAATATTTTTTTCCCTTTTCCTTTAAGAACAAAGTACTGTCTATTTTTTCTCGTTTGTACCCATGTTCCTGCAGGAATTTTGACAATCTCTCGTACCAGGCTCTAGGTGATTGCTTGAGACCATAGAGAGCCTTGTCAAATTTATATACATGATCAGGTGATTCTTTGCTTTCAAAGCCAGGAGGCTGTCTTACAAATACTTCTTCCTTCAAATAGCCATTGAGAAAAGCACTCTTTACATCCATCTGATGCAAAGTGAATTCCATGTGTGCAGCAAATGCTATAAGAAGTCTGATTGCCTCCAATCTTGCCACAGGAGCAAAGGTCTCATCATAATCAATTCCCTCTTCTTGGTTGTATCCTTGAACAACCAGTCTTGCCTTGTTTCTAGTAACAGTTCCATCCTCATCGAGTTTATTCCTGAAGACCCACTTGGTGCCAATTATTGATCTGTCCAGTGGTCTGGGTACCAAGTGCCATACTTGACTTCTTTCAAATTGATTCAGCTCCTCTTGCATAGCAGTTACCCAGTCAGCATCTTTCAGGGCTTCAACAATGTTCTTTGGTTCAATCATGTATAGGAATGCATCAAACACACACAGATTTTTCAAGGAGGATCTAGTTTTGATTCCAGATCTCAGGTCAGTTATGATGTTCTCAAGAGGGTGAGAACTCTGATATCTGTGTGGTTTGAGAGCCAGTTGTTCACTTCTGGATTGTTCCAAGTTGTCTTGTTGCAATGGAACAGGATCAGGACCAGTGTTTTCATGAGAGATTCCCCCTGTCAAGTTGTGTGGGGTTGTTGGACTTGTTCCATCTCCCATAGGTGCTTCAATGTAGTCATTGCCCCTCACCAGTCCAAGATCCTCATCTTTTGGTTCCTGCCTCTCAGATAAAGTGTTAGTTTCATCAAAGACAACATGTACACTTTCTTCTACACACATAGTTCTTTTATTATATATTTTATAAGCTTTGCTATGTGTAGAATATCCCAAGAACACTCCCTCATCACTTCTGGGATCAAATTTTCCTAAAGAATCTTTGCCATTATTATGCACATAACACTTGCATCCAAAAGCCCTAAGATGGGATATGTTGGGCTTTCTCCCTTTAAGTAATTCATAGGGAGTTTTCTCTACCAGAGGTCTGGTCATGCATCTATTGATAATATAACATGCAGTGTTAATTGCTTCTACCCAGAAGTTAGGAGGTAGTTTGCTTGATAGAAGCATGGTTCTTGCCATGTCTTCAAGAGTTCTATTTTTCCTTTCAACAACCCCATTTTGCTGTGGGGTTCTAGGAGCAGAAAAATTGTGATTCACACCATGTTCATCACAGAACTCAGTGAACTTTGCATTCTCAAACTCAGTACCATGGTCAGATCTAATGGATGCTAGTTGATCTCTTAATTCATTCTGAATCTTCTTGACAAATGAGGTGAACATTTCAAATGCTTCATCCTTAGATGCCAAGAACAAGGTCCAAGTGAACCTTGAGAAATCATCTACTAGTACCATAACATATCTCTTTCCACCTCTACTTAGAGTTCTCATGGGACCACAGAGATCCATATGAACCAGTTCCAACGACCTGGTGGTACTGACCATTTTCTTACTTTTGAAAGAAGACCTTACCTGCTTCCCCCTTGCACATGCCTCACAAACCTTGTCTTCTTTGAACTTAATGTTAGGAAGCCCTACCACTAAGTCCTTAGAGACCAGCTTGTTCAGTTGAGTTAGACTTGCATGACCAATTCTTTTGTGCCATAGGAGGGGATCACTGTCCAACACACTAAGGCAAGTGAGTTCATTATCAGACAGTGTGGACAAGTCAATGACATAGATATTGTTCATTCTTTTTCCCTGCAAGACAATCTTGTCAGTAAGCAAGTTGATCACAAAACATTTCGTGGAAGTAAAAGAGACAAGGTTCCCTCTGTCACACAGTTGTGACATACTGATAAGGCTATATTTCAAGCCATCTATCAGATACACATGCTCAATTGAACGTGTGTCATCTTTACCTACCTTGCTGACCCCTATTATTTCACCTTTATTTCCGTTTCCAAAGGAGACATTTCCTCCTTTGAGATTTTCAAGTGAAAGGAACTGTTCCTTATTCCCTGTCATATGCTTAGAGTAGCCACTATCCAAAAACCAAAATTGATTGCCTCCCTTCACTTGTACCTTCAAAAGAGATCAGGGGTTAGTTTTAAGAACCCAAACTAGTTTGGGTCCCTTTCCATGAGAGAATGGATGAATCAGATTTTTTCTGGCCCAATTTTGGTAGCCAATTTTTCTTTTTAATGAATCTCTCATTTTTCTGACTGACCTTTTCTTTTGTAGAACACTCATATTTTGGGTGGCCAGTCTTCCCACAATGGGTGCAAATTTTATTTTCAGGGAGAGTGAGATACTTGCTTTTGGGATCCCATTTAGGCAATTGACTCCCAAAACCAAGCCCTCTCCGGTTGCTACTATGATTCTCTTGGAGCCATATTAAAGCATCAGAAGACTTATTCCACTTACGTGTTCTATCAAATTCATGTTTGACTTTGCCAAGTTCTTCTTTAAGAGACTTTATCTGCTCATCTTTGGCATACATTTTATCTTTCAATTTACCTAAGTCTTCTTCTAACTTCGCATGAGAGTGATCAACTACCTTTTTACTGGATCCTAGTCTTAACTTTAAATTTTCAGATTTTAGTTCTAGAATCTCAGTTTCGAGTGGTTGAACCTGGTTCATCGAGACAGTGTTTTTCTTTTCAGATTCACAGACTCTTATTTCTAGGTCCATGCATTTTGCTCTCAGCATTGCACACTCTTTAGATAGTTGATCTTCCTCTTTAGAGTTCTCCTCAGAATCATCAATGAAGTCAAGTAGCAACTCAGAGAGTTTCTCCTTAGATAGAAACATTATTTTTGTTTTGAGATGTGAGATACTTACATGTTGTTCTTCATAAGTCTCCTCATCAGATTCTCCAATTGCCATGAGAGCTTGATCTTCTGTCTCACCATCTTCTAATTCTTCATCTGAGCTTTCCCCCCAAGCAGCAACCATAGCCTTTGTAGTAGTTTTCTTGGGTTGGACCAGTTCCTTCTTCCTGCTCTTTCTTTCATATCTCTCCTTCCTCCATTCTACTTCCCACTGGGGTCAGTTCTTTATGAGATGATCAGTTTTTCCACACTTGTAGCATCCTTTATTAGCTGCCCTTTCAGGAGCCTTTGCCTTGTTAAAGTTTCCCTCTCTAGAGATGCCTTTCTTTCTCATGAGAAAGTTTCTGAATTCTTTGGTGATCATGGCCATCTCATCATCCTCCAGATCTGCTCCCTCTACGATCCTTAGTGCTAGACTTATTTCTTTCTTTGGAGAATCCATTTTGATGGTCTGCCTTCTGAGTTCGTAAGCAGTAAGGTTGCCAATCAACTCATCTAGTCTAAGGGTTTCCATATTTTTTGATTCCTGAATGGCAGTTATCTTTCTTTCCCAGGAGATAGGTAGAACCGTAGTCAAGATCTTCTCAACCTTGTCTTCTTCAAGGATGACTCTTCCAAGAGACTTGAGTTCATTAGTCAAGGCGGTGAACCTTGTGTACGTCTCCTAAATTGTTTCACCTTCCTTCATAGTGAAGTTTTCATACTGAGAGTATAGCAACGTACCTCTAGACCTCTTCACTTGAGTTGTTCCTTCATGTGCCACTTGTAGAGTATCTCAGATTTCCTTGGCAGTGGTACAACTTTGGATTCTGATGTATTCATCATAGCCTAGTCCACACACTAGCCACTTCTTACACTTGGAATTCTTCTCCCATTTCTTCAGATCCTCAGTTATGCAGTCAACCCTAGTTTTAGGTACATCTACTCCTTCAGCAGCTTTCTTCATTGTTGCAAGCGGTCCATCAGTGACTATGTCCCAAAGTTCATAGTCCTCTCCAATAAGGTGATCCTTCATTCTATTCTTCCACCAAAAATAGTATTGGCCGTTGAAGAGTGGTTGTCTTGCAGTTGATTGTCCTTCCCAGGTGGTGCACTCTTCTTGATCTTTTCCTAGGTGTTAGCCTCTTCAAGGATAACCCGCTCTGATACCAATTGATGTTTTAGACTTCAATACTACACAATATTATAAGTTAATTGTGCAGTACCCAATTTTCGAGTGCTTTCTAATAAGAAGAACCTGGTTCTTCTTAATCTACTACTTACTACAGTTTGCGGAATAATTAAGAAGTAATAGTAAAGACATAGGGATTTTTACTAATCCTCTTTGTATCAACTAGCCTCTAGCTAATTTCTACAGAATTCAAGCTAACTCTAACTTGATCAATTTGTACCTATTACAATTTGCTTCTAATAAAGCTGATAAGATACAATATTTAAACTCCTACTACAATCAACTAGACTCGATATACAAACAATGAAACTGTTCCTTCTAGTTGAACTGTAGCCTTTGTATCGCACAACAATTCTGCTTGCAAAACCTCTGAAACTTTTGCTTCAGAACTTGGTTCACTTTTGTACTTGTGCGTCACTACTTTCAGCCGTAATATTTTGATTATTTATAGAGGTTGTTTGCTGAGTCCATGATACAATTTTGATCCAACTCTTCCTTGGTAGACAAGTTTGATTGTAACTCAACTTCCTTCCTCTATTCCTGTCCTAGCTGAAATCAACTTCTGTCTTTTCTATCAATTTGCAACCTTTTCGTATTAGGAGACATTCTCTTAGTTCTTTGATATTTAACAAACCCTAATATCTCCTAGATTTGTACGATTTGCAATCCAACTGCTTCATACAGAAGTGTGTGCTATGATGGACCTGGTTCAGCGGGACACCTGTTGTCAATCTTCAAAACCCATTCAGTGACATGGGCCAACATTGGCCAAACTCGACCCTCGGTCCCACGTCTCGTAATTCGATAAAAATCACAAAATAAGAATCCTCATTCACTCACGAGTCTATACATACCAAGAACATCTAATTCGGACCCCAATAGTCCTTTCAATTCCTCAATCAAAGTCTCCAATCTTTCCAAGCCCTAACCCCCAAACTAACACTGATTGTTCCCAAAAATTCACTCTAAATCTGTCCAAAAATTACATAGGAAAGAGTTTTAGGTTCAAATATCTTACCTCAACGAAGTTCTCTTGATTTCGTCCTTCAAAACCCTCTCCAAAGCTTCAAACCCGTATGAAAATGGTGAAAGAAAGACCAAAATTCGTTAAGGACCCTCTTTATATGATCTGCCCAGGGATTTCCGCACCTGTGGCCACTTACGCGCACCTGCGGTCCTAGGTGTGCACCTGCGGGGAATCATTCATTACCAGCCCTCTGCACCTGCGCTCAACCTTCCACACCTACGACTTCGCAGGTGCGGCAAACCCTTCGCATCTGCGGAACTCTTTTTCCAGCCAAATACCGCACTTACGTGCCCTCTTCCGCACATGCGGAGATCGCACTTGCGGTCTCCCTTCCGCTGGTGCGACCACACGAGTAGCAGCTTTGTTGCGTTTTCAATGTCCAAACCTCCGTTAACCATCCAAAATCAATCCCGAGCCCTTCGGGGCCCCAACCAAATATACCAACACGTTATAAATAATCACTTAAACTTATTCGAACCCTCGGAACACTCCAAATAACATCGAAACACAAATTTGACTCATGATTCAAGCCTAAGAATCCTAAATCTTCCGAAAATCACCAACGATGCCGAACCCAACCAAAGCACATCCGAATGACCTGAAAATTTACACAGACGTCCAAAATGACACTACAAACCTGCTCCAACCTCCGGAATTCCATTTCGACCCCAATAGCCTATATTCCACTTCCAACCGGAAATCGCCAATAACTTACTTTCGCCAATTCAAGCATAATTCTACACCGGACATCAAAACCCCATTCCGAACACACTCCTAAGTCTCAAATCACCTAACAAAGCTATCTGAGCCATAAAAACTACATTCCGAGGTCGTTTACCAATAAGTCAACTCCCAATTGACCTTTTTAACTATTAGGCCAATTTAAAAGACCAAGTGTCTCAGTTCTCACCACGACAACTCCGAACCTGAACCAATCGACCCCAACACATCATAAACAAACTAAACAATGCATGACAAGGCAGAAATGGGAATAACAGGGCCAATTCTACGGAACGACTGGCCAGGTCATTACACTTATTTTCGAACCAAGCGTCCCTAAGGGTGTGTTTGGTATAAAAGAAAATTTTTTCCAAGAAAATGTTTTCTTGGAAAATAAGTAGTAATCTTATTCATTTTCTTATGTTTGGTACGCACTCAAAGAAAATATTTTCTCAAGAGTATTCATAAATAATTTTGATACAATAAACATGAAGCCATAAACTATCGAACCAACAACCTTCCAAGCCCAAAAATTTCATAAACTTTAGAATCGCAAAACTTTCAAAACCGCGAAATTTCGAACCCGTAAACTTCGAAACACATAAACCTCCGAACTCATAACTTTGGAACTTGTAAAATTTTAAACCTGTAAACCGAAAGATGAAAAAAGTAAAACTGAATATATATATATATATAAAGGGGGGGAGAGGTGTCACGACCTGATTTACCCTCCGGACGGTCTCGTGACGGCACCTAGTATCTACGACTAGGTAAGCCTAACATTGCGGAAAAATAAGTGCAATATAATAAATAAAACAGGAAAGAAGAAGACAGACACATAACATAGCCGCTCGACATGTACAATTTCTCTTCCCAAAACCCGGAATGTAACATTAGTCACAAGCTCTGTACCAAAAGTAGTTCTATACAATGAAGTAGCAGAATTACATAAGTCGTCTATGCCTATACTAGAGTATAAGGGGACTCGTGGGATTCTGCAGACGCGGCAGAATTACCTCGCGGTCTCTTAGAAGCTTCTAAGTGACACCTAGTCACGAAACTGAGTGCTGGTACCTGGATCTGAACACAAAAACCATGTGAAGGAGAGGGCATGAGTACACCACAAATTGGTACCCACTAAGTGCCAAGCTTAACCCCAGTCAAGTACTGACGAGGTCAGGTTAAGGCTCTACTAAATGTTTATAAGTAAAACAGTTCAAAATAGTATAGAAGATATAAAAGCTAAGGTAAGCAGTAGAAATGAATGTTTTGAAAGTAAAACAGCGGTAGAGAGCCCTTGGATCAACATAAAATATCACACGGTGGAATCTCCCGGGAAACGTCCCGTAGTTCCAAATATAAAGATGCAGTACAGAGGAAAAGCTCCCGGAATACGTCCGTAGTCCCAATGTAAATATGCAGTACAAGGGAAAGCTCCTAGAATATATCCGCAGTCCCAATTTAAATATACAGTACAGGGGAAAGCTCCCGAAATATATCCGTAGTCCCAAATTAAATATGCAGTACAAGGAAAAGCTCCCGGAATATGTCCGTAGTCCCAATTTAAATATGCAATGCGAACGAATACCGGAAACAATATATTTGAATAGTTCAGTGAAAACTCACAAGCAGGAACAAGATAAAGATTATCCAACATGGTACACGTTGCATCAAATAGGGAATTTCAGTAAATAGGTAGGCATGCTTCTTCCTAGTCTAAATACACAAGTAGCACATTAAGAAGTGTAATAAGAGTAAAAATGATTTATGGCATGGGTAGGAAGAACGAATTGTTTAGCAACAATAGCCCGTGTACGTACTCTTCACCTCACGTACACAGCGCCCATACATCAAATAGTATAAAAACAACCTAAGGGAAAGTCCCCAACACAAAGTTAGGCAAGCCACTTACCTCGACCGCGCTACTCAACTCAAAATCACGCTCTTGCCACGAATACCCGACTCCAAATGGTCCAAATCTATTCAATTCAATTGTATAATGTAAATATCACTTTAAGGAATCAATATAGTTAATTAGTTCAAAGCTAATACGCGAAATTAGGAAAATTTCCCAAAAGGTCCCCCGGCCCGCGTATCGGAAATGAGTGGAAGTTACAAATTTAGAATACACATTCACTCACGAACTCACTCGAACAAGAATCATCAAAATCCGACCTCAAAATCTCCTAAAATACTCAGATTTTTACTTGGGGAACTTCCTCCCATTTTCATGATTTTCACCCAATTTCATTGATTAGATTGAAGAAATTGCTATGGGTTAATGATATACTAGTGAATTAAGGTTAGAAATCATTACCTATGAAGCTTCTCCTAAAAACACACTGAAAATCGCCAAATCCCGAGCTCCAAATCATTTTAGAAAATACAAAATTTAAACCCTCGGATTTTGTATAAACAACCCAGGAATTCCGCACCTGCTACTATAAGACCGCACCTGCGGAGAATCCATCGCAGGTGCGAAAAGTCACTTATTCAGCTAAGGTCTCACATGCGGTTGCTGTGCCGCACCTGCGAAACCCGTCCGCACCTGCGAGCCTGGCATCCTTGACCAATCTTCGCACTTGCAAGCCTCTCTCCACACCTGCGTGTCCGCACCTACGGCTCCCCATCCGCAGGTGCGAGACACCAGAACCAGCAATGCTTCAGCTGGTTTTCTAAGTTAAACCGAGGCTCCCGGGACCTCGACCAAGCTTACCAACCAGTCCTAATACCTTATCTAAACTTAGTCGAGCCTTCAAAACACATCACACAACATCAAAATCGCCAATTATGCAAGGATTCAAGCCTACGAACTTATGAGATTTTTAAAATCCATAACCGATGGCGAAACACCTCAAATCTAGTCTGAATGACCTCAAAATTTACACATAGGTCATAAATGAGACTACAGACCTGCTTCCACTTCCGGAATCCCATTCCGAGCCCGATATCAAAATTTCACCTATCGGCCGAAATCGCCGAAATTCTGACTTTCGCCAATTCAAGCCTAAATCTAATATAGAACTCGAAAACACATTCCGAACACGCTCCTAACCCCGAAATCACCCAACGGAGCAAACAGAGTCGACGGAATTCCATTCCGGACCAGTCTTCAGACCATTCCAACTACGACCCAATTTCTAAAGCTTAAACTCACATATAAGGACTATGTGTCCAAAAACTCTATGAAATTCACAACTAAACGTTCGACAAGTCCCAAAGGAAGAAATAGACATGGGAAAAACAATTATTAGGGGATCGGGGCGCTAACTCTCAAAACGGACGACCGGGTCGTTACATTCTCCCCCTCTTAAGAAAATTGTTCGTCCTCGAACGAATATAGAGACATACCAGAAGATGTGAAAAGATGAGGGTACTGACTGCGCATATCCTGCTCGGTCTCCCAAGTTGCCTCCTCGATCGGCTAACCTCTCCGCTGAACCTTTACTGATGCAATATCCTTCGACCTGAGCTTTCTGACCTGTCTATCCAATATGGCTACTGGCTCCTCAACATATGATAAATCCTTGTCAAATTGGACTGAACCGAAATCCAAAACATGAGTCGGGTCACATTGATACTTCTGGAGCATAGAAACGTGGAATACCGGACTAACTCCTGCTAGGCTGGGAGACAAGGCAAGCTCATAAGCAACCTCCCCAACACCTCAAAAGGGCCAATCAATCTCGGAATCAGCTTACCCTTCTTCCTGAACCTCATGACACCTTTCATAGGTGATACCCGAAGCAAAACTTGATCACCAGCCATAAATGCCAAATCACGAGCCTTCTGGTCCACATAACTCTTCTGCCTGGACTGAGCTGAGCGAAGTCTTTCCTGAATCTCCTTCACCTTGTCCAGGGCTTCATGACCCAAATCTGTACCCAACGGTGGGGCCTCGCCCGGCTCAAACCATCCCACTGGAGACCTGCACCGCCTACCATACAAAGCCTCATATGGCGCCATCTGAATGCTGGACTGGTAACTGTTATTATAAGCAAACTCTGCAAGTGGCAAGTAATGTTCCCATGACCCTCCAAAATCCATCACACAGGCACGGAGCATATCCTCAAGAACCAGAATCGTGCACTCGGACTGCCTGTTCGTCTGAGGGTGAAAGGTTGTACTCAACTCTACCCTGGTGCCTAGCTCCTACTAAATGACTCTCTAGAATCGTGAAGTGAACTGTGTATCTCTGTCCGAAATGATAGATAATAGGATACCGTGGAGACGAACAATCTCCCTGATATAAATCTCCGCCAACCTCTCGGACGAATATGTAGTCAACACTGGAATGAAATGGGCTGATTTGGTCAGCCGATCCACGATCACCCAAATAGCATCGAACTTCCTCAAAGTCCGAGGAAGTCGAACCACAAAGTCCATGGTGATCCGCTACAACTTCCACTCTGGAAGCTCAATCTGCTGAAGTAGCCCCCCGGGTCTATGATGCTCATATTTGACTTGCTGACAATTGAGACACTTGGCCACAAACTCTACTATATCCTTTTTCATCCTTCTCCGCCAATAGTGTTGTTTCATATCCTGGTACATCTTCGTGGTACCCGGATGAATGGAATATCGTGAGCTATGGGCCTCCTCAAGAATCAACTCCCGAAGCCCATCCACATTGGGAACACAAATACGGCCTTGCATCCTCATCACACCATCATCACCTATAGTCACATATCAGGCATCACCTCGCCGAACCCTGTCCTGAAGAACGAGAAGGTGGGGATCATCATACTGGCGCTCTCGAATGCGGTCATAAAGAGAAGATCGAGAAACCACACAAGCTAATACCTGGCAAGGCTCTGAAAGATTAAATATCACAAACTCACTGGATAAGGGCCGAACATCCAAAACTAAGGGACTGTCAACTACAGGAAGATATGCCAAACTCCCAAACTCTCCACCCGGCGACTCAAGGCGTCGACCACCATGTTGGACTTCCCCGGGTGGTACAATATGGTGATGTCGTAGTCCTTTAGTAACTCCAACCATCTTTGTTGGAGCAAATTAAGGTCCTTCTGCCTGAACAAGTGCTGCAAACTCCGGTGATCCGTGAAAATCTCACAGGGAACACCGTATAAATAATGACCCCATATCTTCAGGGCGTGAACAATCGTTGCGAATTCGAGATCATGAACTGGATAGTTCTTCTCATGTACCTTCAACTATCTGGACTCATAGGCAATCACCCTACCGTCCTGCATCAACACTTCCCCAAGGACAATCCTCGATGCATCAGAATATACTGTATAGGACCCTGAACCTGTAGGCAATACCAATACTGGAGCTGTAGTCAGGGCTCTATTGAGCTTCTGAAAGCTCTACTCACACTCCTCAGTACACCTGAACGGAGCACCCTTTTGGGTCAATTTGGTCATAGGTGCTATAATGGATGAAAATCCATCCACAAAACGGCGATAGTACACAGCCAAACCGAGGAAAATGTATATCTCAGTAGCTGATGACGGTCTAGGACAACTCTGCACCGCCTCCACCTTCTTCAGATCTACCTTGATCCCATCACAAGACACCACATGGCCTAAGAATGCCACCGAATGAAGCCAAAATTCAGACTTAGGAAATTTTTCATATAATTTCTTCTCCCTCAAAGTCTGAAGCATTGTCCTCAAATGCTTCTCATGATCCTACTGGGACCGAGAATATACCAAGATGTAGTTAATAAACAATGACGAAAGAATCAAGATAAGGCCAGAACACACTGTGCATCAAGTGTATAAAGGTTGCTGGGGCATTGGTCAGCCCAAATGACATAACAAGGAACTCATAGTGGCCATATCTGGTACTGAAGGCAGTCTTCGGGATATCCGACTCTCGAATCTTCAACTGATGATAGCCAAAATGCAAATCAATCTTGGAAAATACTCCGGCACCCTGTAACTGGTCAAACAAATCATCAATGTGAGGCAAATTGTACATGTTCTTCACTGTAACCTTATTCAGCTGCCGATAATCAACACACATACGCATAGAGCCATCCTTTTTCTTCACAAATAATACCGGAGAAGCCCAAGGTGATACAATTGGCCTGATGAAACCCTTATCAAACAAATCATGCAACTGCTCCTTCAACTCCTTCAACTCAGGAGAAGCCATGCGATAAGGAGGAATGGAAATGGTTTGAGTGCCCGACAAAATATCAATGCCGAAATCAATATCTCTATCGGGCGACATACCCAGAAGATCAGCTGGAAAAACATCAGGATAGTCCCGCACAACTGGAACTGACTCAACTTTAGGGGTATCAGCACTAATATCTCTCACATAAGCTAAGTACGCATCACACCCCTCATCAACCATTCGCTGAGCCTTAAGGAAAGAAATGACCCTGCGGGGAGTATACTCTAGGGTACCTCTCAACTCTAATCTCGGCAATCCTAGCATAGGAAGCGTCACAGTCTTGGCATGAAAATCAAGAATAGCATAGTGGAGCGACAACCAGTCCATGCAGATAACATCGAAATCTACCATACTGAGAAATAATTAATCAGCCCTGGTCTCAAAACCGCTGATAACAATCAAACACGACCGATATACGCGGTCCACAATAAGAGAATCTCCCACTGGAGTAGAAACATAAACAGGGGAACTCAAACAATCCCGAGATATCCCAAGATGTGAAGAAAAATAAGAAGACACATATGAATATTAGAGCCTGGGTCAAATAATACTGATGCATCCCTATGAAAAACAGGGACAATACATGTGATGACTAAATCTGAAGCTACGACCTCTGAACGGGCTGGAAGAGCATAATACCTGGCTTGGCCTCCCTCTCCAGGGCGACCTCGACCTCCACCTCGAGTTGTCTGAGAAGGTGGGGTAGCAGCTGGGGCTGGAAGGATAGCTGGAGGACCCGGTGGAGCATGTGGGGCCTGATAAGTCTGCAATGAGGTACCCCTCCTAGCTCTTGGGTATTCTCTGATCACGTGGCGAGGGTTACCAAAACCAAAACAACCCCTCGGAGGACGTGGCGGCTGGTGCTGACTCTGAACTGGCCTGCTAGGCTGGCCGGCGATAGGACCTCAAGAAGGAGGCACATAAGATACTGGTGGTGCATAATAAGGCTCTTGAGGTCTAGAAGGAGCTGGAATACCACTGGCTACTGGAAAGGTTGAATTAACAGGGCGACTCACAAAGCCCCTACCATAGCATGCTGCCGGTGCACGAACTCCCGAAAAATGACCAATCTCTCGAGACCTCTTAGCCTCTCTCTCCTCTATGTCCCAGGCTAACATACTCTCAATCCTCTAGGCAATACGCACGGCCTGCTGGTAAGTGATATATGTCTCCAACAACCTGGACATACTGGGGTGAAGTCCCTCAACGAAGCGTCGAACCCTCTCTCTTATCGTGGCAACCAAGGCTGGTGCATGACGAGCCATGTCACTGAAACAGACTGCATACTCTGAAACAATCATAGTACCCTGGCGTAACTGCTCAAACTCCGCACGCCAAGCATCCCTGAGGCTCCGAGGAACAAACTCAAGCAAAAATATCTCGGAGAACTGATCCCAAGTAAGTGAAGCTGCCTCCTTCGGTCTACTCAACTCATAAGCACGCCACCACTGATAAGCCGCTCCCCTCAGCTAGAAAGCGGTGAAAGAAACCCCAGTCATCTCCAAAATACCCATAGTGCGGAGAATGCGATGACACTCCTCAAGAAAACCTAGAGCGTCATCTGAAGCTAGTCCGCTAAAAATAGGTGGGCGGTACTTCTGGTACCTCTCAAGTCTGAGTTGCCCTGCCTCAAAAACAGCTACTCTAGCATCATGCTGAACTGGAGCCGTTGGGGGCATAGCGCTATACTCTGGAACCTGCCAAATATAGACCCTCTGCTTAGGAGTACGGGCTGTTGGGAGTCTGTGTCCCTCCCCCGGCATGAGATGTGGATGGAGCTATTGGGATTAGTCTCGCCTGAGACAGAGTGCTCAAGGCGCTCATGAACTTAGCCAAAGTCTCCTAGATGGATGGAGTAATAGTAGGGACCTACTGTGCCCCTCCAACTGTAGCTTCTTGCGGCTTCTCTAGCGCTGCTCTCGTCGGTGCTCGGGCTGTATTGCGTGCTCGTCCTTTACCCCTACCCCTGCCTCAGGCGGCTCTTGCCTGGGGCTCGGGTGCATGATCGTCAGCGCTTCTGGTACGGGTCCTCACCATTTGTGAGCAAGAGTAGAATAGAGTTTTAGAATTTTGATGATAGTAACAAGCACGACAAAGAATTCCAAAGAATGTGATTGTTCTTAACAGTTACATAGCCTCTCAAAGATAGATACAGATGTCTCTGCACTGATCCGCGAGACTCTAATAAACTGGCTTGTGACTTGTGACTCTTATGAACCTAGACGTCTGATACCAGCTTTTCATGACCCTATTTACCCTCCAGACGGTCTCGTGGTGGCACCTAGTATCTACGACTAGGTAGGCCTAACTTTGCATAAAAATAAGTGCAATATAATAAATAAAATAGAAAAGAAGAAGACAAACACATAACATTGCCGCTCGGCATGTACAATTTCACTTCCCAAAACCCGGAATATCACATCAGTCACAAGCTTTGTACCAAAAGTAGCTCTATACAATGAAGTAGCAGAAATACATAAGTCGTCTATTCCTATAATAGAGTAGAAGGAGACTGGTGGAATTCTACGGACGCGGCAGAATTACCTCGCGGTCTCCTGGAAGCTGCTAAGTGACACCTAGTCACGAAACTGAGTCCTGGTACCTAGATCTGCACACGAAAAACATGTGCAGGAGAGGTCATGAGTACACCACAAATTGGTACCCAGTAAGTGCCAAGCCTAACCCCAATCAAGTAGTGACGAGGTCAGGTTAAGGCTATACTGGATGTTTATAAGTAAAACAGTTCAAAATAGTACAGAAGATATAAAAGCTAAGGTAAGCAGTAGAAATGAATGTTTTGAAAGTAAAACAACAATGGAGATCCCTTGGCTCAGCACAAAATATCACACGGTGGAATCTCCCTGGATACGTCCCGTAGTTCCAAATGTAAAGATATAGTACAAGGGGAAAGCTCCCGGAATACGTCTGTAGTCCCAATTTAAATAGGCAGTACAGGGGAAAGCTCCCAGAATATATTCGTAGTCCCAATTTAAATATACAGTACTGTTGGAAAGCTCCTAGAATATATCCGTAGTCCCAAATTAAATATGATGTACAGGGGAAAGCTCCCAGAATATGGCCGTAGTCCCAATTTAAATATGCAATGCGAATGAATACCGAAAACAGTATATTTGAACAGTTCAGTGAAAAATCACAAGCAGGAACAAGATAAAGATTATCCAACATGGTACACATTGCATCAAATAGGTAATTTGAGTAAACAGGTAGGCATGCTTCTTCCTAGTCTAAACTACACAAGTAGCACATTAAGCAGTGTAATAAGAGTAAAAATGGTTTATGGCATGGGTAGGAAGAATGGAATTTTTAGCAACAATAGCCCGTGTACATACTCGTCACCTCACGTACACAGCGCCCATACGACAAATAGTATCAAAACAACCTAAGGGGAAGTCCCCAACACAAAGTTAGGCAAGCCACTTACCTCGACTGCGCTACTCAACTCAAAACCATGCTCTTTCCTCGAATACCCGACTTCGAATGGCCCAAATCTATTCAATTCAATTGCATAATGTAAATATCACTTTAAGGAATCAATATAGCTAATTAGTTTGAAGCTAATACGCGAAATTAGGAAAATTGCCCAAAACGTCCCCCGGGCCCGCGTCTCGGAAACGAGTGGAAGTTAAAATTTTAGAATACACATTCACTTACGAACTCACTCGAACAAGAATCATCAAAATCCGACGTCAAAATCTCCTAAAATCCTTAGATTTCTACTTGGGGAACTTCCTCCCATTTTCATGATTTTCCCCCAATTTCATTGATTAGATTGAAGAAATTACTATGGGTTAATGATATGCTTATGAATTAAGGTTAGAAATCATTACCTATGAAGCTTCTCCTCAAAACCCACTGAAAATTGCCAAATCCCGAGCTCCAAATCGTTTTAGAAAATATAAAATTCAAACCCTAGGATTTTGTATAAACAACCCAGGAATTCCGCACCTGTGACTATAGGACCACACATGTGGATCACGCACCTGCGGAGAATCCATCGCAGGTGCGAAAAGTCACTTATTCAGCTGGGGTCTCACATGTGGTTGTTGGGCCACACTTGCGGAACCCCGTCCGCACCTGCGAGCCTGGCAGCCTTGACCAATCTCCACACCTGCGGCTCCCCATCCGTAGGTGCGAGACACCAGAACCAGCAATGCTTCAGCTGGTTTTCTAAGTGAAAATATCACCCGTTGAGCATCCAAAACAACCCCGAGGCCCCTTGGTATCAACAAAGCTTACCAACCAGTCCTAATACCTTATCCAAACTTAGTAGAGCCTTCAAAACACATCACATAACATCAAAATCACCAATTATGCATGTATTCAAGCCTAAGAACTTATGAAATTTCTAAAATCCACAACCGATGCCGAAAGACCTCAAATATAGTCCGAATGACCTCAAATTTTACACATAGGTTATAAATGACACTACGGACTTACTGCCACTTCCGGAATACTATTCCGAGCCCGATATCAAAATTTCACCTATCGGCCGAAATTGCCAAAATTCTAACTTTCTCCAATTCAAGCCTATATCTAATACAGACCTCGAACGAGTATAGAGACATGCCTGAAGCTGTGAAAAGATGAGGGTACTGACTGCGCATATCCTGCTCGATCTCCCAAGTCGCCTCCTCCACCGACTGACCTCTCCACTGAACCTTTACTCATGCAATATCCTTCGACCTTAGCTTTCTGACCTGTCTATCCAATATGGCTACTGGCTCCTCAACATATGATAAATCCTTGTCCAATTGGACTGAACCGAAATCCAAAACATGAGTTGGGTCACCGTGATACTTCCGGATCATAGAGACGTGGAATACCAAATGAACTCATGTTAGTTGAGAGCTGTAGGTATGGTAAATAGGAGCTGGTTGGGAATATCTAGGAGAGGTAGGTCGATATGTTGGTGGTGGAGATGATTGATATGTTAGTGTAGGTGCTGACTGATAGGTGGGTGGGGGTGTTTGGTATGTGAGTGGAGAAGTTCGGTATACCAACGGGGATTTGGTTCCCTTTGCAACTATTACCGTTTCTGCATTTTTTTTCTATATGCCACCAAATTGCAATGCCTTATTCGTGGCCTTTAGTGCTTCAAAATTGGTGACCATTCCGCTTTTAATCCCTTCTTCGATTATCTCACCTAACTTGATGATGTCAGAGAATTTGTTGTTTTCAATCACCATAAGCCGCTCATAATATTGTGGGTATTGCGCCCGGACAAAGAATTTGTTCATTTGTTCTTCTTCTAAGGCAAGTCTGACCTTAGCTGCTTCAGATCTTCAATGAGTATAATACCCGCGGAAAGTTTCTGTGGGCTTCTTCTTAAGGTTCTGAATATAGAATACATCCGGAGCATTCTCTGTATTGAACCTGAACCGGTCCATGAAGTATGATGCCATGTTCACCCAGTTTGACCACTTTTTAGGGTCTTGGATGATGTACCAAGAAAGAGCATCCCCTAGAGAGCTCCTCATGAATATCTTCATACGAATCTTCTCATCTCTTCTCACTCCCACCAATTTATCAAAATAGGTCCTCAGATGGACCCTAGGATCACCTGTACCATCAAACATCTCAAACTTAGGAGGTTTGTAACCCTCGGGTAGTTCAACATCGGGTTGTATGCATATATCTTCATAATTCATCCCTTCAACCCCCTTGCTTCCTTAAACACCTTAAACTTGGCTAGTCAGCGTCTTAAGTTCTTCAACCAAATTCTTGATAAGCAAATCCTTCTCACTGGATTCAGGTGTGTATGAAATGGGTTTGGTGGAGTGTGGCAGAGTCTCCACGTAGATGGGGTTGTTGTGATGGCCTGGCACCTGGGTATAGAGGTGGTCACTTGTGGAGTTTTTTGGTTCAGGGACGATCAGCGGGGTGTTGCTCAGAGTGTGGAAAATGTTATATTGTGGTGGAATAGTTGGATTTTTCGGTGGAGTTATGTGATGATGATTTGTGGGAGGATTTTGTTTGTTTGGTGTGTTCTGGGGAGGTATGGGGTTTTGGGTGTTTGGATGATTGACGTCTGGAATACTGAGTGAGAAGGATAGATTTGCCAAATTTCGGACAACCTCAAGCTCCCCTTGGAGCTTCAACAACCTTTGCTCGAGTTGTGTCAGAGTCTCATTCTGAACCTGAGTACCTTATTGCTCGAATCTTCCATTTTCCCTTAGCCTTTTCTTTTTCCCTTAGGTAGACTAGGAGGAGGAGAAGGCGGAGGGCCCCTAGATCTTGTATAGTATGATGATGATGCCAGAATGCACAAACCAACCTTTGGGGAGGGGAATAATCAAAAGAATAAAAAAACAAAAACAAAAGGTAGCCAAGTTAGTGAGGATCATGAGAAAATATTGCAGTATTTAAACACATAGTGCGGTAATATAAAGGCGTGTCCTAATTTGGGAGCCTCATTGTGCCCGAGGTAGGCCTAGCAACAAATTGTTTTGGGGAGCTTAAACGCCAAAATGCCTCATTTCGTTAATGTAAAAAATAGACGAATCCAAAACGACGCTAAAATAATAAGCAGGAAATAAAGTCACTAGTGGCCATTAGCCTTATTACATTGATAAAACGAAGAAAAGAAATCATATCCTACTTGGTACTAGAAGGACCTTGCCCAGATTCGGCAACCTTGATCCCATCGAACAGGTTCCCTAGCTCACGCAGTCCCAGCAGTACGTATGCCCTAGCCAGATGTCCTCCTTCATTCCCCTCAGTTTTCTGACAGCCTTCTACCCTCTTGATTATCTTACCTTCCAGCTCCACTATGCCTCGCTCCAAGTATTCCATCTTCTTGTTGGAACGGATGGCCATGTCTTTCTATTCCTCGATCAACATTTTGTTGGTTTCATATATCTCTCGGTGCTCATTTTTAGACTCGTGAATCCTCTTGCACAACCGATTGTACTTGACCTGACCCTCGACACTCTCATCTATGATTATGTGGCCTCAGCCGGTCCCTGGATTTATTAATCCATCCAAGTCGTCTTCCAACCACCCTGGGTAGAAAGGTGCACATCTTGCGTGGTACCTGTCTGGTTCAATTGTGTTCTTTTCCATTATGATATTATTGTGCCACATATGTTGGGCTTGGCACTTGTAGGGAATATCATCATCCTGAACGTCATCTCGGAAGTGGCTCGTCTTGTCGACCCTTGGTACAATTTGCTTTCTGCCTGCTTGTCTCATGACTCGGAGAGGAACGTAAGGATATATCCCCTTCAACCCAATTAGCACTAGGTGTGGTGCATCTCTGAACCTGATGATGAATTCGTTCGTTGGGAACCACTCCAACATCCACTGTACCTTCTCCTCGGTGAGGTTATCAAAGAATTCTACCCACTCATTGGCAGTCTCCGGCTGGGCAAACCTATGAGGAATATACGTCATCCACTTGGGGTGATAGAAGGCAATGTGATCGTTCCAAGCCCTTCACAGAAATTCTTGGTAGTATTGGCCCTTTTGTAGATGTTCTAAGAGCCATAATTGTAGTAATAGATTGCAACCCTCGAAGTGCTTAGCTCCTTTTTGACAGCGTTCCAGAGCTCGGTAAATATCTGCTATGATCATCGGGACGATGCTAAAGGCTTGCCCGTCAATTCCCTCTATCAAGGTCTTGGTTACCATGGCTAACCTAGTTTGAATCCTTTCTTTCTTTGTTGGAAACACAATCAACCCCAGAAAGAAAACAATGAAGACAAATACCCTACGATGAATATGTCCCAAAGATGTAGTGGCAAATTCGTCACGGTGAGTACGGTATGATTTGTTGTGGCCGAACCTTTTATATAAATACTCAAAAGGTATGTCTGACTGCTTCAAACATTCTTACTCGGCATTCTTCTTCAGACCCATCACTTTAAGAAAACCCTTGCCTATGCGATTTTCAGGCACCAATAACCCAGGAGTTTCCCAGACTAACCCAGCTAATCCTCATATTTCTTCCAGCAGTGGTGTCATCTCAATGTTCCCAAAGCGGAAGACGGCTCTTTCGTTGTCTTAAAATAAGGTGGCAGCCTCGATCAACATGTTGTTGGGTTGGATGTCTAAGAGAGACGGTAAGTTACCAAGGTATTTCTTGACTTGTTTCTTATCACTTGAGTGAAGATCCTCCCACCAGTTCAGGAGCATTGGAGGGATGTTGCTGACTATGACGAATCAAGGAACTTCGTGCCTCATACTTCTGCAAGACAAACATAGTTAGGCCCTTACCCCCCACCGGACTCGACTGTTATACATTTATGATTAGCATACAAGAATTTAATTCCCCAAATAAATGGATAGAACGTGATGATGCCCGTCGGGATTATGAAAATCGGGTAGACTTTGGACAAGGTTGTCTTAAAGGGTTATTGTGCGGACAACACACTAACCCGACTAGGTTTGACAATGATGTATGCATATTATAACATAGTAAGGTTTCTATGGGGTATTAGACGGGTACCCTTGAGTAGACAACTCAAGGGGGAAGGCACGGAACTGTCGACTGCACCGCTGATCGACTAGTTTTACTGCAAATAGCCTTCTGAATTTAGGGGTGATATAAAATAGGAAGATCGCAACCACTCATCAAGTGTTACTATAGGATTTGTATTGGCACGAGCGGAGTATGATGTCGAGCATGATTAAGCAATAAAAAAGCAATAAAGGCATGTAGTCATGTATTTGCACATTGTGAAAGCAGTAAATACAATAGTTGTAATTTAAAAGCGATTACAAAGGTAAACAAGGAAACATGTCAGTTTTTCTTTTGAGAAAGATTGAAGGCTTGATAGATATAAATAATTAATTTCACATAAGGGGAAAGGGGAAGGGTGAAAATATTAACAAAGTAAAGGTACAAATTCACAAAGCAATTTGAAGTGGTAAAAGCCTAAAATCCCCAGCAGAGTCGCCATGCTGTCGCGCCCCATTTTTCCTTCTCCTTTCGGATCGGTCAGGGTTTTTGACATTATTGGGACAACTCATTTACTTTTGAAAAAGGGGTATATAAGGAATTGAAGAGTCACCACCTAACGAGTTAAGGTGCGTTAGGGAACCTACTAATGGTCATTATAATGCAGATTAGTTATCCAGAGATTGGGTAATGGCTTGAAATTACTTCGAGGGGAAGGTCTTAGGCACCCTTCAAAGTCCACAAATGTGGTTCCCGGCCAAACAACTTTGTGAATTTAGACAAGTAGCAAATAACAATTAGAGTTTAACAAGTAAAGGGTTTTGAAAAGATTTGCAGTCTAAGCAAACATATGTGCTAAAGTTTTAAAAGATTTGAAATCTAAAGATTTATAGCCTATGCTTATATACATAAGAAATAGGGGGTCCTAAGTTTTTTATCCTATAGGATCACATCGGTACAATGCCCGGTAATCACTCTTATAAGAGGGGCTACACGTGGAATTAGCACATCGGTCATCATACCCATATCTACCCTTTCCCCACCCCTTAACGATTATTTAAGCGAGTTTTATTTAACGACCTTTATTGCGTGATGTTACCCGTCGCTTCTTAATGGTCCTGGGGGAATTTAGGACCTCTACCTATGGGAAGTTCTAGACAGACCCCTAAGGTTAAAAGGAGAAAATACTAAGGCGACATGCAAGAATAAATTGGACTTTATCAAATAAGGCAGAAAGAGGCAATTAGAGGCTCAGGTTTACCTCCACAGATATTGCACATAAACAACACGACTCAAACATAAACAAAGGCAATACTATTAAGCAGGATCCTAAAACATGATGTCTAGGTGAGTATCAGAACACAAAAGATATGCAGATCTGGTTTATAGCTTTAGAAACAGGGCCCTATAAGTTTGCCTACTGATTTTTATGCATGTTAACCATTAAGCAGTAAACACAAAAAGGAGACAGTTTCCAATTTTACAAAAAATTGATTACCTAAGTCTTTCCTAGGAGTGGGGTAATGTACAATAGTTACTAGAGTTATTAGAGAGAGTTGTCATTTTACCTAGCATGTTGTTCTAAGTATTAAGAGGTACATGATTATTACCAATCTATTTAAAACAGGGTGAGACTGTCTTATATTCTTTTCCAGGCATCAGTAGTTTAACTAGGTGTGACTGAGTGAGTACGAATGAGATCCTAAAACATGGTATCTAATGCACATATACAATGCAGAATGATTCATACGTAGAGTTCCTAAAGCAGGATTTCTAAATGCACAACATGATTTTAGGATATGCAAAGTTCCTAAAGCAGGATTTCTAAATGCACAGCATGATTTCAGGATATGCAAAGTTCCTAAAGCATGATTTCTAGATGCACGACATGATTTCGGGATATGCAGAGTTCCTAAAGCAGGATTTCTAAATGCACAAAGGGTTACAACATTATTAGACACGATTTCAAAAATGTGCACGAGTAACAGTTTGTGTTAATGTTGTCATTTAGCCTAGAGAAGGGATTTCTAAGTGATAAAAAAATGTGATGCTGAAACAGTATACATGAAACTTAAGAGCATGATATCTAATGCATGATATGCTTTGCAGGTGTTGGTCCTAAACATGAATTCTACTGCGCATATAAGAAAATGTAGACCTAAAGCATGGTTTCTACCCATTAATATAGATCAGCCCCAATATTCGTTTACAATAATTATTACAAACCAATATTGAATGAATTACATCAATATATAAAGAAAAATAAGAAGTTACACTAAAGGGAGCCTGCAAATAGGCCCAGATTTCATAACCTCAACTGCTCAGATTGTTTTATAGCCTTTCTCAATATCCGGGTGTGTCACAGTTCCCTAAGGACCTCAAGGGATCTCGAGCAGTGCTCACACCCAGATTTCACAACCATAATTGAGTAAGTGAAGTGTGGAAGAGCCAGCTCTAATGCATCAAAGTTCAAAGGGATCTCATAGGGATCCCTAAGCAGTCACACATTAGAGGGGCAGAACTTAAGGACCTAAGAATAGAGTGAGAGTGCTTGACATAGTTTTGAAAAGGTTTTAGTAAGAAAACAATGTGAAAGGATACTTGTTTGAAATAACTTTGTAAAATAAGAGAGAGTTGTCTTAGTAAAACAACTTTGAGAAGAATAAGGTAATTAACAAACAACAGACCAACCTCAGAACCAAAATAGGTTCAGCATCACACATAGAACAAAGAACCAAGACAGGTTCAGCAGCCCCAAACCTTCACACAGGGGTAATGGGGGATTGGGGACAGGTAGAGCACATAATGGTAAACACATGGCAGGCAGAGCTTCACATGGCCAAAAAATCAGAAGTATTCCAGGAGGGGTTCATGGGATTGGGGTGCAACATGATCCTCAGAATCAACACAGAACTAATTAACTTAAGGTACAAATTATTTTGTCAAAGAAAAGGTTCATGCTAAAGTCAATCAGACATGATATAGAACAAAGTCACATTGAGACGTACTATAGAAAGGGGGGATAGCATGCTGATCCTAAGGGGGTAATATATTCATGATTATCCTAAGGAGGGGATTGTATAACATAACATGTATGATAGGCATGAATTTAACTATACCAGCTACAGGTCACACAGCAGAACCATAAGTAAAAACAGACTAGAAACAGGATGAATTGTAAAAGAAATATATTGTTTTTGGGACTTAGATTGAAATCAGGACATACTAGTAGAGATACAGTAAACACAAAGTGAGAAGCAAGAGAGTATAGTAATCAGCCTTGGCTGCCAGCTGACTTAGAACAGTAGCAAGTGACCAGAGAAAAGAGAGCAGAAAGTTTGAGTGTGAAAGAGAGAGAGCTTTTTGAACCAAAGTTTTCCTCTTGTGTTAACGAAAGAGCAAGGTATATATTGTTTGAAAACAGGTAGCAAATAAGGTAAAAATCAAAGTTATGCAGCAATTATGGAAATGGTATCAACTAGTGTAAGTACACCCTTTAATTAAGGAGTTAAATTCAAACGGTAATAGACAGGTGACAAAATAAGAAGGAAAATCGTATAAGGCTGAGTATAACAAATAAGCATAGTACAAGTATACAACATGTAATAGAGGCTAAGTTCAGCAGATTCTAATTAAGGAAAATGCTTAAGAATCAATTTGACAACATGGTCGACCATAGAATAAGGTAAGAAAATATCTTAAAGGATAAAATCAATATAGAATATCATAAGAGATCAGTGAAGGATCAATCGCAAAGATTCAAAAAATNTAAAGGTTAAAATCAGTAGAGAATATCATAAGAGATCAGTGAAGGATCAATCACAAAGATTCAAAAATAGAAAATAGTACTGATTTAGGAGAAACTAACACAAATTTATGAGAACAAGAGGAATAAGCACATAATAGGCAAAATCAGAAAACCTAATAAGCCAAAAATAGGGTAAAATCACACAAAATTAGGGATTCACATCAAGCATAGTACGAATTAACAGAATAAAAAGGATATAGGCAGAAGAAGCAAAAAAATCAAAAACACTGATGAACAAAAATAGGGTAAAATCACAGAAACTCATAAAGCTCATGAGAAACAAGCACATATACAGATTAAGCGAACGTATTATCAAAGACAGACTCAGAATCAAGGATTGAACCCAAGAAACTTAGGGCTTTTAACATAATAACTCAAATAAAAAGAGAAAACCAAAGTAAACGTTTAAACATAATGAAAAACATAGAAAAATACTAAAATCCGAAGGAAAATCCATTTTTGAAAAGGGGTCAAGAACCCTAGTTTGAAGACGAAGAGTCATTTTAGAAGAAATCAGAGAAAACTTTAGAAAAACAGTAAAGATAACCCGAATAGACTTAGATCTTGTTACAGATCTAAGAAATCAAGAGTTAAAATTAGGGCTTCAGAGAGAGAACCCAAAGAGAGAGAGAATCGTCTTAGAAACCACAGGTTCTAGCCGGAAGTGGAAGGATCTTACTCGGACGGTCAAGAATGGCCTGAGACAGTCATGAAAAAGCCATGGGGTGAGTTGAACCGCCTCTGGTTCCTTTGAGGTCTCTAGGGTAGGAATAATTCCGGCGTGTGAGGGTGCCATGGGGTTGGGGATGGTGGTGAAACCCCCATAGTTACCGACGAGCAGGCCGGCGAGAGGTTTAGTAGAGAGGGAACTTGAGAGAGATGAGAGATGAACGACGGAGTGAAAGGCAGAAAATGAGAGGGGAAGGGGGGGGGGGAGTCTCTAGGGTTAAATTAGGTAAGAAAGGATCTGGACCGTTGATCAAAATTGATCAACGGTCCAGATTAAACAAAGGATTGGGCCAAGTAATTAATGAATGGGGCATGTGTTGTTTAATTGGGTTGGGGTCAAGTTTAATTACGCTAGAATTAAAATGAATCAGGCCATTTGTTAAATACCTAATTAAATTAATAAGAATTATTTATAAAAATAGCTACTAATTATAAAAAAATGAATTTCATGCATAGAAAATAGTTTTAAAATGTTTATTTAGTATTTAAAAATGCAAATGATTAATTCTTGACAAAAAATAGTATACATTGCAATTATAGCCAAAAGGTACCAAATTGGCTAATTATGAAACAATTTAATCTTAATAAGACCAAAAATAATAAATTAAAGCATGAAAATGTTTTGAAACTATTTGTGATGCAATTTTGTAATCATTTATTGGAAATAAAATTCAGAATAAATTAATAAAATATAGGAAAATTGTGAAAAATATCAATTGCTATTAATGCATGATTTTGAAGGTATATATGCAATTAAAATATATTTTTTAGGAAAATTTGGTATCAACAGCCGCGATTCCATCTAACGCTGGGGCGGTGATAAATCCGCTGGGAGTGGAATCAAAGTTCAGAGAGTTCTCATCAAAGCCAAAATGAAGGAACACGGTCCACGAAAATTTTACGCTGCCGCGGATAATGAACACGTGGACGAGGTAGCTTTTATGATGTCCGCAAAATCCATCCTAGGCCAAGTCCAATGCCGAAGAAACCCGGTCCGCGATCGTTATTGCGCGGCCGCATAAGTCCATTCGCTGAGGCGGACATTATTCCTCTAACAGCGGAACCTCCGCAGGGGCATTTTTTCCCAGTAATTTCAGTTGTGTATAAATAGTTCTTTTTCACATTTTTAGGTCATGTTTTGTATTAGTGAGCTCGTGAACATCAGCACTTTTCCTCTTTGAGTAATTTTAGATTATCTTTCGCTTATAATCTTAGATTTTAACCTTGTATTTAACATTTATGGCTATTATTTCATCTCCATCTTTGATTTCTAGCGTGAGCATGAGTAGATAGACCCATTAGCTAGGGTTGTGACCCAACCCTAGTGTGGGTATTTAATGGGTCTTTAATTTTAGGGCTTGTTTGTTTATGGGTTAGTGATGTTTAGCTTGTTTCATGCTTTATCTGTTGAATTGGTGGTTGCAAACACTGATTCATGCCTTTATGACTAGGGTTCTTCTTGAGAAATAGGACCCAAGTCTAGGTAAAATAGGCTAACAAGAAATTGGGGTGAATTCAAGAGATTGATAGCCCCAAATAAAGGGTTAAACTTAGAAATATTAATACCCGACTTGAGCCAATTTCACTTGTATTGTTTGAACACCCAATTAGGCTTGAGAAAGCCAATTCGGGCAAAGTCACCCAAACTACTGAGAGGTATAGGGTGAGTAATTGAGTGTTAGGTTATATCACGATCCCAGATACAACAAGTTTGTCCTAAATTCTAGATCTCATTGGATACTCGCCTACGTGTAAGTCACTTCCCTAGTGCCCTTTATCAATTGAGAAAACCCTTACAAAAATATTGTACTTAGTTAAATTTTAGCAATCAATAGATTCAAACTAGAATAGAATCAAAAATCACATATGGTTAGAAGTGTAAATAAAGACAAAATACATAGCTAGGTCAGATAGGAACCCAATTCCCATCTTATAGCTCCCTTGTGGACATCGATCCCGACCTCTCGTGTAAAATGCTACATCGACCCCTCCTCGCCATAAAGCTATTTTTTCATGTGTATATTCATTCCCCTCTTATTTATATTCGTCTCAATTCCCTATTGTACATATTCATTTTACTTTCCGTATTTTTACTTTATAACTTATTTTAGGATTTTTCTTAATAGTTTAGCTTTTTATTTCCTTTAGTAGCTTCTTTTTGAATTTATAGCTTCTTTTTACTTTTTTGTGATCAATAAGACTTTGGGTTTTTTAATGCAACGGTTCTTTCCAAGGGTGGAATCTGTGTGAACCGGGTGGCTCTTAAATACAATAGATGGCGTGATGACCTTCTTAAGGGATTGAGTCTATTTTTCTTTTTATTTTTTTTATATGGTAGTAATGAATAAAAGTGACTCAAGTAAGCTTTACTTGGAACCAACATATTTACTTTCGACCTCATGGTTAGAGACAAGTTGTAGAAGAGACTAGCTCTAGGTGTGACCCTTAGAATCTTGAGTTGACTAAAATTGTCATCAAGTGGTATCTGTGTCCATATGTGAGTTTTCAATCTAAGATAGGGTTGTTGTGGGCCCTTGACTCTATTCTCTTTAACAATCATGTGGCTTGAGAGGTGAGGTTTTGAATTTCAAGTCCAAGTGTCGTGCCAGCAAGTCTAGAACAAGCCCTGAATGTCTTTCTAGGTGAAATTCTAAGTGTAGCTCGACTTGAGAAGTGATTATAGGCTCTCATTGGTCCCATTTAAATTTGAAGACTTACATAGCCTACCATAATAATATCCTTAGTCAACCCCTTTGAGCCTAAACCTTTTCGTTCAATATCCGCATTACAAGCCTTCATCCGTTCTATAATGACCCTCTCTTGGCACCCAATCTTTCCTTAGCATTCATGATGAACAATAGTCAAAAACATAATTTTGGGGGAGAGACAAGGAAGTTCAAAGTGATGAAAGGTTCAAAGAATAAAAAGAATTGATAAAAAGGAAAGGCAAAATAAAAGGATGAAAAGCCAAAAAGAAACATGTCAAAAAAATGTAAAGGTTGAAAGGATTCAAGAAAATAATGTTGAAAGTCTTGAAATGGTGAGAAAGGGAGAAAAATGAGCGTCAAATAGAAAAAAGAATAGTGGCAATGTGTCTCTATAGTTCCTCCGAGGAAAAATAAAATGATTCAAATAGACAAGAAATACATGAGCCGAATTGTGAAAATGGAGTGCTTAAGGAAAGATGATACAATCATAGTTCATTATGTCCAAATTTAATCCAAAAAGCCTTCATTACATCCCTTTAAAGCCCTATAGGATTTCAAGTTGAGTGAGCGTACATTAGTGGTGATTTACATGAGGGGCAAGCCTATGGTACTTGGAGCCGGACTTATGTCATTCTTTTGAGAGTGATGAGCGCACTTCTTGGCAATCCCGGTTTTGAGCGTACATTCTATAAGGTGAGAAGAGTTCATGGAGAGTATAGGAGAAAGAGTCAGGGATCCATAGTGACCTACGTGAGAGAGAGAATATCTTTGATGAATTGAGTCAACTCTAGAAGCTTTTGTGTCACATTAAATCTCTGGAACTCATAAAGTCATTGCATAATGTTGTCAATAATGCATTTGTGTTGAGGGTAATTGTTAGTCCCAATTGAAGCTTGATGAAGTTACTTTAGGATAGATGAAATTCTACTTTCTTTTTCTTGTGGAGGTGGAAATTACCTTATTTGCTTGAGGACAAGCAAAAGCTTGAGTTTGGGGGAATTGATAACTAGAACTTTTAACCTACTATTTACTCTCTTTTGCTTAGGTTTTGGGGCAAAAATGCATTAAGGTATTCCCGAAAACTAACTCAAGGTGCTTATTTGCAGGTTTTGATCAAAAATGAGGCAAAGATGACAAAACAAACTCATAAAGGACCAAACTTGCACAAGTCCTAAACTTTGCTGGAGCGCTGTCAACGCCAATTTTACGCTACAACATAAATCCTTCAACTGAGGTGGATTACTGAGGAATGTAGCGGAATTGAGGTCTAGAGAGATGATTTTGGACTCAGCTTGGACCAATGACCACGTCACAAAAACGCAGTCGCGAAGCCATTGGCGCGGACGCGGAGGAAATTTCGTTGAGAGCGGAAATCAAGGATCAGAGATCTGGTAATCTTGGGCCAAGCATGAAACATGGTCAACGTCCATTTTACGCGGCCGCGATTCCATCTAGCGCTGGGGAGGTAATAAATTCGCTGGGAGCGGAACCAAAGTTCAGAGAGTTCTCATCAAAGCCAAAATGAAGGAACGCGGTCCGCGAAAATTTTACGCGGCCGCGAATAAAGATCACATGGACGTGGTAGCTTTTACGATGTCCGCGAAATCCAGCCTAGGCCAAGTCCAATTCTAAAGAAACGTGGTCCGCGCTCGTTATTGCGCGGCCGCGTAAGTCTATTCGCTGAGGCGACCATTGTTCCGCTGACAATGGGACCTCCGCATAGTTCTTTTCACATTTTAGGTCATGTTTTGTATTAGGGAACTCGTGAACAACAACAATTTTCCTCTTTGAGTAATTTTAGAGTAGCTTTAGCTTATAATCTTAGATTTTATCCTTGTATTTAACATTTATGGCTATTATTTCATCTCCATCTTTGATTTCTAGCTTGATTATGAGTAGCTAGACCTATTAGCTAGGGTTGTGACCCAACCCTAGTGTGGGTATTTAATGGGTATTTAATTTTAGGGCTTGTTTTTTTATGGGTTAGTGATGTTTAGCTTGTTTCATGCTTTATCTGTTGAATTGGTAGTTGCAAACACTGATTCATTCCTTTATGACTAGAGTTCTTCTTGAGAAATAGGACCCACGTCTAGGTAAAATAGGCTAACAAGGAATTAGGGTGAATTCAAGATATTGATAGACCCTATTAAAGGGTTAAACCTAGAGACAGTAATACCCGACTTGAGCCAATTTCACTTGTATTGTTTGAACACCCAATTAGGCTTGAGAAAGCCAATTCCGGCTAAGTCACCCAAACTACTGAGAGGTATAGGGTGAGTAATTGAGTGTTATGTTATATCACGGTCCCAGATACAATAAGTTTGTCCTAAACTCTAGATCCCATTGGATACTCGCCTAGGTGTAAGTCACTTACCTAGTGCCCTTTATCAATTGAGTAAACCCTTACAAAAATATTGTACTTAGTTAAATTTTAGCAATCAGTAGCTTTAAACTAGAATAGAATCAAAACTAACATATCGTTAGAAGTATAAATAAAGACAAAATGCATAGCTAGGTCGGATAGGAACCCAATTCCCATCTTATATCTCCCTTTTGGATATCGATCCCGACCTCTCGGGTAAAAGCTACATCGACCCCTCATCTCCATTCTATAGTGGCGTAGGGTTGGAGCCGATCACAAATGCGAAGAGCTTGATCGCAAATGCGAAAACTATGAGGCCATCTATTCTTTGTAAATGCGCGAAATAGCTCGCAAATGAGAAAACTGCAGGGTTCGCAATTGCGATTCCTGATCTCGCAAATGCGAGATCAGAGGCCTGCACCATATCAGTTACACCAGCAATGGTCTAAGTCCTAATTTTACTCCATAGCCTATCTGAAACTCACCCGAGTCATAGGGGCCCCAAACCAAACATGCACACAAGTTAAAAATACATCATACAAACTTGCTCGTGTGATCAAATCGCCAAAATAACACCTAGAACTACGAATATAACGCCAAATCACATGAATTTTTCAAGAAAACATTGAAATTCCTATTTTCACAAGCGGGCGTCCAATCACGTCAATCAACTCTATTTTTTACCAAATTTCACAGACAAGTCATAATTATAGTATTGAACCTATACCAGGTTCCGGAACCAAAATACAGACATGTTATCCAAAAAGTCAAACTTCGGTCAAACATTTCAATTTCATTAAGCTTTCAACTTTTAAATTTCGACATAGTCCAATATCTAGGGCTAGGGACTTTCGATTTCGATTATGGGTATACACCCAAGTCCCAAATCACGACACCGACCCACCGGGACCATAAAAATACGAATCCGGGTCCGTTAACCAAAAATATTGACCGAAGTCAACTTAAACAAAAATTTTAGGAAACAATTCTTATTTTCATTTGTTTTTAATATAAAAGCTTTCCGGAAAGACGCCTAGACTGCGCATGCAAATCGAGAAAGGCTAAAACATGACTTTTAAAGGTTTCAGATCATAAAATTAGGTTTAAATTATAAGATGACCTATCGGGTGATCACAGATGAAAGCTAAAGTTGATAAGAAAAGGTCCCCTAGATCTTTTGGGGAATGTGATATGGTGTATGTCAAGCTAAAACCTTACAGGAAAATGTCTTTGAAGGGGCACTCATATTGTAACGACCCAGCCGGTCGTTTTGTGTGTTGAACTCTGTTCCCGTGAATGACTCTTTCCATAGCGACTACTCGTGCCTTATGACTTGTGTGGGCAGGTAGTTTGAGATTCAGAAGTGATTTGGCCAGTTCAGGAACACTTGGTTCCTGAAGGCTAGCCTATTTGGCTGATTTTGGTTCCAGGCAGCATTTTGAACAAACGACCTCGGAATCGAGTTCTGATAGATCCAATAGCTCCGGATGATGATTTCGGACTTGGGAGTGTGTTCACCTCGAGTTTCTGATGACGCGGGAGTATTTCGGCACCTGAATTGGAATTCAGGATTTCATAAGATTTGGAATTCAGCCTGGAATTGGACCTC
>ML275592.1:56100-69976 GCA_005239495.1 Nicotiana undulata
GTTTGATTCGTGATCAGGGAGGAATTACACTTATATTTTACCAGCCCCTGAGTCATAGGTTTGATTCGTGACCAGGGAGGAATTACACTTATATTTTACTAGCCCCTGAGTCACAGGTTTGATACGTGATCAGGGAGAGATCAGACCTATTTTACTAGCCCCTGAGTCACAGGTTTGATTCGTGATCAGGGAGAATTATACTACTAATTTCATTGGCCCCCGAGTCACAGGTATGATTAGTAATCGGGGAGGACTTATATTTTCTTTGGCCCCCGAGTCACAAGCATGATTCGTGATCGGGGAGAGTTTTACTTTGCATCATTGGCCCCGAGTCACAGGTATGATTCGTGATCGGGAGATTATATATATATGTCATTGGCCCCTGAGTCGCATGAATGATTCGCGAGCAGGGAGAGATATTTGCCCACGAGTCGCATGGATGATTCGCGATCGTGGAGATTTTATCGAGTCAGCGCACGAGTCGCAGGTATGATTCGCGAGCGTGTGGAGCTTTATGACCGAGTCAGTCCTTATGACCCACCCTTATGACTTCGGCCGATAGTCTTGTCCGTGTCGGTTATATACGTATATATATATACATGCATAAGCATTGCATTGAGTTGGGAAAGTACGATGGTGAGTTGAGAAACGGTACTGAGTACTGGAAAGTGAACAATTGAGATAATAAGATAAGACATTTACGATAATGAGAAAGGAAACAAGTGATACCTATGATCAATTTACAAAGAAAGGTTATGTTAAGATCAGTTACATGTTTGTTGATTACATGTCCTTACTTGATGTATTTTCTCACATGATTTACTGCTCAGCATGTACCTTATTTATTTATTTATGTACTGGACCTTAGTGAGTATGTATTCTACCTCTCGTCACTACTCTTTACGAGTTTAGACGGGATACTCACTGGGTACATATTTGTTTATATGTACTCATGCTGCACTTTCTTTTTTTTTTTTCTGCACTTAACTGTGCAGGTATTGAGGCCGGTTCGTTTGTTCGTCTGTCAGCTGATAGGTACTGATCGCGGCGTCGTTCCACACGATGAGCTGTCTCCTTGGCGTTTTCCTGACAGCACCTCTGGAGTCTCCTAGTTCCATTTTGCTCAGTCTTTTGTTCCAGACTGCTGCTTGTATATTTTGTATATGTATTTCTGCTATTGTATCTATGTAGCCACCCGTTGACACTGTGACACTAGTCTTGGCACACACTTGTTGTAGTTATCGGGGTTGTATATGTGTTGGGCCTAGCTGTGGTTCAGCTTGTTTCTGCGGCCTTACCCCATGTTGTTATTTTATTCCGCATTTTCATTGTTATTGTTGTTCGTTGGCTTGTCTAACCTCGCCGTTAGGCGCCATCACGACCTGGACCGGTTTAGGGTCGTGACACATATCACAAACTAAATGCCAAGTGCTTTGGACCCTTTAATGTCTTAAGGGAGATAGGCACAGTTGCTTACCGGTTGGACCTCCCTTCCCACGCCAAGATACACAATATCTTTTATATCTCACTACTGAAGAAACAACTTGGATATAAACCTGTAGTTCCCGACTTGACCATCTCATTATCTCCACATGGATACATTGTACTCGAACCAAAAAAGTACTAGACACCAGGTAAATGGTTCAACTGTCCATTGGAAGATAGCACTTGGATTGATGTCCATTCTCTCAAGCAGCAGTTTTCTCAGCTTGTCCTTGAGGACAAAGACTTTTAAGGGGGAGGGGGGGGGGGGGGGGGGGGGGGGGGGGAGGATTTGTTATGGGTGTATTTGTATAAATAATAAGTATAAAGGTGTAAGAGTCAATTGCTACACTAGTCAGATAGTTGGTTACGGGAGTCACAAGGGTTGTTAGAAAGTCGTTAACAGATTCACTAGATATAAGCAATTGGGGAACATTGTATTCATGCATTCGAACATATTCAAGTGATATCTCTCTCTAATCTTCAATTAACTCTCCTTGCTCTACTGTTCAGAAGCTATTATGCCAATCCTAGCTTCTTAGGTCGTACAATTCAGTATTCTTTGTTGAGTACATTACATAATGAAAAATAATTGAATATACAAGGGACTTAATATAAGTAATGTGTTACATACCAATTATAGAAAGAGAACATGGCATAATATAACCCGTTATAATTTAGGGCAAAGATCAATTTTAGTTTGCCATCGAAACTATTTGTATACGGTAATAGTAAAAGTATATAAAATTTATATATTTTTTGTACATATCATACATAAATGTGTGTGTGGATATTCAGCTATTATTTTGAGAGCGGCTATACAATATCATTTTTCCTACAATAATTTATTTGTATAAAAAGGACTTTACAAAGATATTCTATGTTTTATGTCATCGATCTCTTACGTCTTAAAACGGAGTCCTATTCTCCTCCCGCTCAGTGGTGGAGCCACATATGTTAAAGGGGTGTATCAATACCTTTTCATCGAAAAATTCACTGTATCGTTAGCTAAATTTTTATTTTGTAGATTTACGTTTTTATATTTTGACCATCTTTAATAAAAATTCCAGCCCCGTCATTGCTCCTGCTTAATTCATTACCCTCGCATCACTAAACACAAATATTTTACGTCAAATGTCAATCAAATCTATATATATATATATATATATATATATATATATAAGTGGGCAATAACAAAGTGAGGTGACACATCTCTTAAGCCCAGAAACATATTTATCTTTTTTCTTCTTTTTGGGGTTTTTTATAAAAAAATTCATTATTTAGTCTTATAAATTCAATCATCATAACTCACGCCTCTTTAACTTCATAAACTATATTTTTTTAATTATCTCAATAACTCTCATACCTTTCATATTCATAACCTCTAAATATTTAATGTGTAATTTTATGACTAATTATTATATGTACCTATATAAGGACTTCTATGTGTTCAACAAATATGATTGACACTAACTTTATATTTTGCTTATAATGGTTTGAGCTATCTCTATGTCAAAGGTTGTAGTGGGAAAGAAAAATTATACTAAGATATGGTATAATTTCTATTCTTTGTTTTTTGTTTAAAGGTAAATACACGAAGATATTCTATGCATGTGTGAATCTTAAGAAGAATGTTTAAGAGGAAGTGTCAAATAATGAGGTGAAGATTGAAGTAAAGCGTATTTCACAATTCTCATTACTGGTATTTGATTTGTCATATTTAGGTATATCTTGTATAATTTGAAGTAGTGATTTTTTTTTCAAATAATATATACATAGAGATTTTGATATCTGTTTTTTGTTGTATATATTTGTACTCTACAATTGCAATAACTTTAAGTCATAATTTTTTTCGATGTGGAAGTGAGATTCTAATGTATTTTTCTTTTCCTGTTATATATAGATTTATTTTATAAATATATTTTTCTATATGTTCCTAATTCTTTTGTCTCTATTTTTTTTTCTACAATGAACTTTTTTGAATTAGGCATTAATCTATGACATAGACAATTTGTAGATAACTTCAAGTTAACATATAATGTAATATAATAAATTAAGAAATCACATATAATAATAGGTTATTTCCAATCAAAAATTTAACAATGTGAATGGGGAAGGTTTTCTGTAACGACCTGGTCGGTCGTTACGTTGAACCTGTATTATAATTGTTGCTGTTGCCTTGTTATAGGTTGGTTATATTGTTTATGATGTGTGAGAGTTGGTAGGCTCGGAATCGGAATGGTTGTAGTGAGAATTTAGCCATTTAGTCTTTTAAATAGCCTTAAAGTGGAAAAAGTCAAGTGAGAGTTGACTTATTGGTAAACGACCTCGGAATGCGGATTTTATGGATCAGATAGTTTTGTTAGGTGATTTGGGACTTAGGAGTGTGTTCGGAATATTTTTGTGATGTCCGGTTTAGAATTAGGCTTGAATTGACGAAAGTTAGTTTTTGGTAATTTCCGGTCGGCAATGATAAATAGGCTATCGGAGTCGGAATGAAATTTTGGAAGTTTGAACAGGTTCGTAATGTCATTTTGGATATGTCTGCAAAATTTCAGGTCAATCAAATTTGTTTTGGATAGTTTCGGCATCGTTGGTGGAATTTAGAAATTTCAAAGTTCTTAGGCTTGAATTTGATGTGATTTTGGTGTTTTGATGTTATCTTTAGTGTTTTGGGAGTTCAACTAAGTTTGAATGATCATATGTGATGTGATAGTGTAGTTGGTTGGGGTCCCGAGGGGCTCGGGATGGTTTTGACTGGTTAACAGAGAGATTGGAGTGTTTTGTTGTTGCTGAAGTTGCTGGTACTGGTGTGGTCGCACATGCGGAAGGAAGACCGCAGGCGCGAGGTCCGCAGGTGCGGAGACCTTGTGCATGTGCGGAGTTTGACTGTTGTTGAAGGGTTCGCATGTGCGGACGGGAGGTCGCACTTGCGGAAGCGCAGGTGAGAAGAACCAATCGCAGGTGCAGAAATCGGGGGTTTAAGTCATATGCGCAGGTGCGCACCTGGGGCCGCAGGTGAGAGTATGCAGGTGCGCTAATAAGGCCGCAGGTGCGGAAATCCCTGGACAGAAAGTATAAAAAGGAGACTTCGCGAATTTTAACGCTTTTTCCACCATTGTTGTGAGAGTTCCAAGGTTTTTGAGGAACTTTGAAGAGGGAAACGTTGGTGCATCATTGAGGTAAGCTTTTTGGACTCATTAACTCGATTATAGGTGATTAAAGACCTTATTATCAGTGTTTAATTTGCGGAAATCAGTAGAAAAAGGGTGAAGTAGGGCTTGAAACTATGAGACCTTTTAGGTATGATTTGAGGGATCAAACGAACTCCGATTTTAACGTTCTTTATATGTACGGACTCGTGAGATGACGAAGAACATTTTGGTATAAAATATGTCGAGTTCCGAGATGCCATCCCGGGGGTCGGGTTTTGAGCTAAAATTGGTATTTTTCAATTGGAATTCATTCCCTTAGCATAATTTGATGATAAAAATCTGATCTTGGTAGATTTGGAGCACTCGGAAGTTAATACGAGAGGCAAGCGGGTTGCAGAGTAGTTTTTCGGGCTAGTTTGAGGTAATTAATGTCTTTAAATCCTGTCCTGAGAGTATGAAACCCCGGACTTTACATACTTTCACGGATTTGGAGTGACGCACACACTGAATGACGAGTGTGGGGCGTGCACGAATTGGAAATTTTGATAAAATGTACCTTTTTAGGCAACTATTGAGTTGTGAAATTAATTTTAAAGCTTATTCCCTATAGTACTACTATGCTTTGATATAATTGGGTTATAGGCCATGTTTGGGGCCTAGTGTCGGTCTGTTTTTAACCCCTTGGGGGCTGTTTTACTGATATTCTCACTATTTTGAAACTATGATTTTACACTCAGTCCTTCTTGTAAAATTGTTGACACTCCTATTTGATGATATTACTATTTCTTGAAATAAAATACTATTTTGGATCGAGAACCCCGTTTTATTCATGGCCCGAGTGGCATGCTGAGAGTGTTTGACTGAGTGAGGACGAGGGTCAATGTTGTGAGGATGTTATGATATGAGTGAGGTCGAGGGCCAATGTTTTGAGGATGTTATGATTTGAGAGAGGCCGAGTGCCTGAGAGTGATTTATGCCATGATGTGGCTTGTTTATAGCGCTTGGGCTGTAGGAGTCCCTCGAGGTAGTTGTCCAGCGTCCGCAGCTTCTCCATTTCCCTTCCTTATTAGTATTAGTATTTATTTCATAGACATCGTTTAAGACATTAGGAGAGTTAGTTTTATTGTTAGATGCTCGTGATCGGTTGACTCCAGTCTTGGGGGATTTGTTTAGACTGTTAGATTATTATTAAAGCGTAAAGACTTAAAGAAATTATTTTATACTATGTTTGTTGTTAAATATTTATTTTTGAAATATTATAATAGAACAAATGTGTAGTTAAGTGATGGTTGGCTAGCCTAGTTTCACGATAGGCGTCATCACGACCTGTTAAGATTTGGGGTCGTGCCAAGTTGGTATCAGAGCTCTAGGTTACATAGGACTCAACGATCATGAGCAGGTTCAGTAGAGTCTTGCGGATCGGTAAGGAGACGTCTGTACTTATCTTCGAGAGGCTTCAGAAATCTTAGGAAAAATCTCAATTTCTTGAACTCTTTCGTGCCAATCTATCGGTTCTTGAAATCTAAACTCATATTGTTTCATTCTCTCACATATGGTGAGGTCACGCACTACCGATTAGGGTGACCAAACACCAACCATACCCACAAGGGGTCGAGGCCATGGTGGAGTTAGGGGACCAGCCCGTGCAGCAGCCGGGGCAATACCACAGAATCCCCCTATCATTCAGGATCAGGTTCCCGCCGAGGGTGCTCTAGCGGGACAGGCTCAGGCACCGGCAGTGCCTATTGTTATTCCGGGTCTTCAGGAGTCCCTGCACCAGTTTGGCCTAGGCAATTTCTATGTCTACGACTACCACTGCAGCTCAGGCCGGGGGAGGCATTCAGACTCTAGCTGCCCGGACACCTGAGCAGGCGGTACAGGGTATTCAGGCACCGGATGTAGTCCCAGCCCAGCCGGTTGCCCCAGTTCAGGATTATGTGGTTCCAGCTATGCCCGAGGATGAGCAGCGTAGGCTGGAGAGGTTCAGTAAACTTCAGCCTCCGACTTTCAGCGGCACATAGGGTGAAGATGCCCAAGGTTTTCTGGATAAGTGCCAGAGGATACTACGTACTGCAGGTATTTTGGAGACCAGTGGGGTCTCATTTTCTAAATTTTAGTTTGCTGGTACTGCTTTCACTTGGTGGGAGGCATTCGAGAGGCGTAGGCCGGTTGGTTCAGCACCTCTCACCTGGCAGCAGTTCTCCACGATCTTTTTGGAGAGGTATGTTCCTCAGTCCCACATAGAGGAGCAGCGCAGGAAGTTTGAGCAGCTGCTCCAGGGAGAATTGTCAGTTACTCAATATGAGATGAGATTTTCTGAGTTGGCTCGACATGCTTCGGTGTTAGTCCCTACTGACAGGGAGAGGATCAGGAGATTTGTAGATGGTCTCACTTATCAGCTTCGCATTTTGATGACCAAAGAGAGCGTGTCTAGAGCTACATTTAAGCAGGTAGTTGACATTGCTCGGGACATCGAGTCGGTTCGTAGGCAGGAGCGTGAGGAGAGGGAGGCCAAGAGGCCTCGGAGATCAGGTAGCTTCAGTGGTGCCCCTTCCAGAGGGCAATTTCAGCACAGCAAAGGTCGTCTATTTAGACCTCCTCAGCCAGTTCGCCCAGCATAAAGTGGTGCATCTTCGGGGCAGGGTCCTCGCAGTTCCCATCAGGGACGTTCATCTTTTAGTGCCCTTCCAGCTTAGAGCATCATCATATAAGGGTTCTTCTATGCACGGTTCAGTCGGCGGTTATCATGGTGGCATGGGTTCTCTTCAGTCCCCATCTCCAGCTACACGTGGTTGTTTTGAGTGTGGAGAGTTTGAACATGGGTGGAGGCAGTGTCCCCGTCGTCCTGGTAGTTCATCTCAGTAGAGGGTTCAGCCCTCGTAATCAGCCCCAGTCACTTCACCACCTACCCAGGCAGCCAGGGGTGGTGGTTAGGCAGCTAGAGGCTGCCCTTTAGGGGGAGGTCGAGCAGGTGGAGGCCAGCCACGTATTTATGCACTTCCGGCTAGGCCTGATGCTATGGACTTAGATGCGGTGATTACAAGTACTATCTCAGTTTGTCACACTGATGCTTTGGCTTTATTTGACCCTTGTTCCACATACTCTTATGTCTCATCCTATTTTGCTCACTTTCTGAATATGCCCCGTGAGTCTTTAGTTACGTCTGTTCATGTTTCAACTCCGGTGGGCGATACTATTGTTATGGACAGTGTGTATCGGTCGTGTCTTATATCTATTGGGGGTCTGGATACCCGAGTGGACTTGATGTTACTAAGTATGGTCGATTTTGATGTGATTCTGGGCATGGATTGGTTATCCTCATGTCATGCTATTCTTGATTTTCACGCTAAGACTATGACCTTAGATATGCCCGGAGTTTTGAGAGTTGAGTGGAGAGGGTATATAGAGCATGTGCCTAGCATAGTGATTTCTTATTTGAAGGCTTAGCGTATGGTTGAGAAAGGGTGTGAATCTTATCTTGCTTTTGTGAGGGATGTTAGTAGTGAGACTCCATATGTTGATTCTGTTCCTGTAGTCCGTGACGTTCCCGGATGTATTCCCTGCAGACCTGCCAGGCATGCCACCTGATAGGGATATTGATTTTGGTATTGACCTGGTGCCAGACACCTAGCCTATCTCTATTCCACCTTTGAAAGAGCAGTTTCAGGAACTCCTAGATAAGGGGTTCATTCGACCTAGTGTGTCACCTTGGGGTGCACCGATGTTGTTTGTGAAAAAGAAAGATGGCTCCATGCGCATGTGTATCGATTATAGACAGCTAAATAAGTTTATGGTGAAGAACCGGTATCCTTTGCCCCATATTGATGACTTGTTTGATCAGCTTCAGGGAGCTAGAGTGTTCTCCAAGATTGATTTGAGGTCCGAATATCATCAACTGAAGATTCAGGATTCTGACATTCCGAAGACTACTTTCAGGACTAGATATGGTCATTATGAGTTTCTGATTATGTCATTTGGGCTGACCAATGCCCCAGCCGCGTTCATGCAATTGATGAACATCGTGTTTCAGCCTTACCTTGATTCGTTCTTCATTGTGTTCATTGATGACATCCTGGATTATTCTCGTAGCCAGAAAGAGCATGCTCAACATTTGGGAGTTGTGTTACAGAGGTTGAGGGAGGAGAAGCTTTATGCAAAATTCTCCAAGTGTGAGTTTTGGCTCGGTTCAGTAGCTTTCTTGGGTCACGTGGTGTCTAGTGAGGGTATTCAGGTTGATCCAAAGAAGATTGAGGCGGTGCAGAGTTGCCCCAGGCCGTCCTCAGCTACAGAGATCAGGAGTTTCCTTGGTTTGGCGGGATATTACTGTCGCTTTGTGGAAGGATTCTCTTCTATTGCTTCACCATTGACCAGATTGACCCAAAAGGGTGCTCCATTCAGATGGTCCGATGAGTGTGAGGAGAGCTTTCAGAAGGTCAAGTCAGCATTGACCACAGCTCCGGTACTAGTTTTGCCTACTGGTTCGGGTTCTTATACAGTCTATTGTGATGCTTCTAGAGTTGGATTGGGAGAGGTATTGATGCAGGACAGTAGGGTGATTGCCTACGCGTCTAGACAGTTGAAGGTGCACGAGAAGAATTACCCAGTGCACGATCTTGAGTTAGCTTCCATTGTTCATGCCTTAAAGATTTGGCGACATTATTTGTATGGGGTACAGTGTGAGATTTTCACTGATCATCGTAGTTTGCAGTATCTGCTGAGGCAGAAGGACTTGAATTTGCGTCAGAGGAGATGGTTGAGCTTCTCAAGGATTATGACCTCATTATTTTGTATCATCCGGGGAAGGCCAATGTAGTGGACGATGCCTTGAGTCGCAGATCCGAGAGTTTGGGGAGTCTAGCTTACCTTTCAGCAGTAGAGCGACCTTTAGCACTTGATGTGCGGGCTTTAGCGGGTCAGTTAGTGAGATTGAATTTGTCAGACCCTCCACGGGTATTAGCTAGCATGGCTTCCCGGTCTTCTCTTTATGATCAGATTAGAGCTCGGTAGTATGATGATCCGCATTTGTTAGTACTTCAGGATAGGTTCCGTCGGAATTATGCCAGGGATGTGACTATTGGTGATGACGGTGTTATGAGGATGTAGGGCTGTATTTGCGTGCCCGGTGTGGATGGACATCGAGAGTTGATATTAGCAGCGGCCCACAGCTCGCGGCATTCCATCCATCCGGGTGCCGCGAATATGTATCAGGACTTGAGACAGTAGTATTGGTGGAGGCAGATGAAGAGAGATATTATTGAGTATGTAGCACGGTGTCTCAATTTCCAGCAGGTCAAGTATGAGCACCAGAGGCTAGGTGGATTACTTCAGAGGTTAGATATTCATGAGTGGAAGTGGGAGTGATTTACTATGAACTTTGTAGTTGGGCTTCCACGTACTTCGAAGGGTTTTGATGCTATTTGGGTCATTGTGGATAGATTGACCAACTCCGCGCACTTCATTCCTATCAGCACTGTTTATACTTTGGGGCGGTTAGCTGGTATTTACATCAGGGAGATTGTCCGTTTGCATGGGGTTCCAGTTTCTATCATTTCTGACATAGGTACTCAGTTCACATCTCAGTTTTGGAAGGCCGTGCAGAGAGGTATGGGTACTCAGGTAGAGTTGAGCACATCATTTCATCCTCAGACTGATGGGAAGTTGGATAAGACTATTCAGATCTTCGAGGACATGTTGTGGGCCTGTGTGATTGACTTTGGTGGTTCATGGGATAATTTTCTGCCACTAGCGGAGTTTGCATATAATAACAGCTACCAGTCCAGTATTCATATGGACCTGTATGAGGCTTTATATGGTAGGAGGTGTAGATCTCCGGTTGGTTTGTTCGATCCCGGTGAGGCTAGGCTATTGGGCACATATTTGATTCAGGATGCGTTGGAGAAGGTGAAGTTGATTCAAGAACTTCGCACGGTGCAGTCTAGGCAGAAGAGTTATACGGACTAGAAGGTTCGAGATGTGTCTTTTATGGAAGGTGATAAGGTACTTCTGAAGGTATCACCCATGAAGGGTGTTATGAGGTTCGGAAAGAGGGGAAAGTTGAGTCCTCGGTTTATTGGTCCTTTTGAGGTACTTCAGAAGGTTGGAGAGGTGTCTTATAGACTTGCCTTGCCACCCAGCCTATCTAGTGTTCATCCGGTATTTCATGTATCGATGCTCAGGAAATATGTTGGTGACCCGTCTCATGTGTTAGACTTCAGCACAATTCAGCTCGAGGATGATATTTCATATGAGGTAGAGCCAGTAGCAATTTTGGATCATCAGGTCAGAAAGTTGAGGTCTAAGAATATAGCTTCACTGAAGGTACATTGGAGAGGTCAGCCAGTGGAGGAGGCTACTTGGGAGACCGAGCGGCAGATGCAGAGCAGATATCCTCACTTGTTTGAGACTCCAGGTATGTTTCTAGACTCGTTCCAGGACGAACGTTTGTTTAAGAGGGGGAGAATGTAACGACCCGGTCGGTCATTACGTAGAACCTGCATTATAATTGCTATTATTGCCTTGTCATAGGTTGGTTATACTGTTTATGATGTGTTAGAGTTGGTAAGCTCGGAATCGGAATTGTTGTAGTGAGAATTTAGTCATTTAGTCTTTTAAATAGCCTTAAAGTGGGAAAAGTCAACCGAGAGTTGACTTATTGGTAAACGACCTCGGATGCAGATTTATGACTCAGATAGTTTTTTTAGGTGATTAGGGACTTAGGAGTGTGTTCAGAATATTTTTGCGATGTCCGGTGTAGAATTAGGCCTGAATTGGCGAAAGTTAGTTTTTGGTAATTTCCGATCGGCAGTGGAAAATAGGCTATCGGGGTCGGAATGGAATTTCGGAAGTTTGAACAGGTTCGTAATGTCATTTTGGATATGTCTGCAAAATTTCAGGTCAATCAAATTTGTTTTGGATAGTTTCGGCATCGTTGGTGGAATTTAGAAATTTCAAAGTTCTTAGGCTTGAATTTGATGTGATTTTGGTGTTTTGATGTTATCTTTAGTGTTTCGGGAGTGCAACTAAGTTTGAATGATCATATGTGATGTGTTAGTGTAGTTGGTTGGGGTCCCGAGGGGCTCGGGATGGTTTTGACTGGTTAACGGAGAGTTTGGAGTGTTTTGTTGTTGTTGAAGTTGCTGGTACTGGTGTGGTCGCACATGCGGAAGGAAGACCGCAGGTGCGAGGTCCGCAGGTGCGGAGACCTTGTGCAGGTGCGGAGTTTGACTGTTGTTGAAGGGTTCGCAGGTGCGGACGGGAGGTCGCACTTGCGGAAGCGCAGGTGCGAAGAACCAATCGCATGTGCGGAAATCGGGGGTTTAAGTCATATGCGCATGTGCGCACCTGGGACCGCAGGTGAGAGTATGCAGGTGCGCTAATAAGGTCGCAGGTGCGGAAATCCCTGGACAGAAAGTATAAAAAGGAGACTTCGCGAATTTTAATGTTTTTTCCACCATTGTTGTGAGAGTTCCGAGGTTTTTGAGGGATTTTGAAGAGGGAAACATTGGTGCATCATTGAGGAAAGCTTTTTGGACTCATTAACCCTATTATAGGTGATTAAAGACCTTATTATCAGTGTTTAATTTGCGGAAATCAGTAGAAAAAGGGTGAAGTAGGGCTTGAGACTATGAGACCTTTTAGGTATGATTTGAGGGGTCAAACGAACTCCGATTTTAACGTTCTTTATATGTACAGACTCGTGAGATGACGAAGAACATTTTGGTATAAAATTTGTCGAGTTCCGAGATTCCGGACCAGGGGTCGGGTTTTGAGCTAAAATTGGTATTTTTCAATTGGAATTCATTCACTTAGCATAATTTGATGATAAAAATCTGATCTTGGTAGATTTGGAGCACTCGGAAGTTAATACGAGAGGCAAGCGGGTTGCAGAGTAGTTTTTCGGGGTAGTTTGAGGTAATTAATGTCTTTAAATCATGTCCTGAGGGTATGAAACCCCGTACTTTACATACTTTCACGGATTTGGAGTGACGCACACACTGAATGACGAGTGTGGGGCGTGCACGAATTGGAAATTTGGATAAAATGTACCTTTTTAGGCAACTATTGAGTTGTGAAATTGCTTTTAAAGCTTATTCCCTATAGTACTACTATGCTTTGATATAATTGGGCTGTAAGCCATGTTTGGGGCCTAGTGTCGGTCTGTTTTTAACCCCTTGGGGGTTGTTTTACTGATATTCTCTTTATTTTGAAACTATGATTTTACACTAAGTCCTTCTTGTGAAATTGTTGACACTCATATTTGATGATATTACTATTTCTTGAAATAAAATACTATTTTTGGTCGAAAACCCCGTTTTATTCATGGCCCGAGTGGCATGTTGAGAGTGTTTGACTGAGTGAGGACGAGGTGAGGATGTTATGATATGAGTGAGGCCGAGGGCCAATGTAGTGAGGATGTTATGATATTTTACTGAGTTTTGACTATGATTCACTTCATTTTTCAACTGATTTTACTAAGAAATATTTGAAAATATACTTGTCTTTCAAAGGATTTTATGGAAACTGGTTTTCGAACTTATGTATTTGATGTATACTTTATGGAGACTTGATGTTTACTGTTTTGTGGATTGGTGTATTTGTGCTGTGTGTTTCGAATTTCTCAGACTGTGATTTATTTTCGTTACTACTGAGTTGGCGTACTCGTCATTACTCTCTGCACCCATGTGTGCAGATCCAGGTACTGGTACGGAGCAGTAGTCGTCCGAGTTCGTTATCAGCAGCTTACGGGATTTTGAGGTAGTTGTCCAGCATCCGCAGCTTCTCCATTTTTCTTCCTTATTAGTATTAGTATTTATTTCATAGACATCGTTTAAGACATTAGAAGAGTAAGTTTTATTGTTAGATGCTCGTGATTGGTTACTCCAGTCTTGGGGGATTTGTTTAGACTGTTAGATTATTATTGGGACGTAAAGACTTAAAGAAATTATTTTATACTCTGTTTGCTGTTTATTATTAATTTTTGAAATATTATAATAGAATAAATGAGTAGTTATGTGATGGTTGGCTATCCTAGTTTCACGATAGGCGTCATCACGACCTGTTATTTGGGGTCGTGACACTTTCGATAGTTTAAAAATTACTAGACAACGAGTTATTAACTTTATGAAATAAGGTTTTTTTTATTTTCGGGATATACTATCTGATGATAGGCTATAATTACGTATTTTATTCACTTATTACACTCTAGTTTACTGCACTTTGATTGAGTTTGAGCTTTAATC